>JAJIBD010033081.1:0-82008 GCA_021461705.1 Cryptotis parvus | reverse complement strand
CATTCAAATTTTAATGAAACAATTATTAATGACTGTCGTTTACTAAACATTTTTACATTTCATTATTTTTACAAGCATTGTGTAGCTCCTGTAGTGAAACTCACAATATAACCTATTGTATTGTAGAATGCTGTTTAAGAAATAGTTTGAATTAATTCTACTAGGAAAAAAAAGGGACTCAAAGTATAAAAGTTAGTTAATCTGTGTTAATGTAGATGCTTTATAAATAGGATTTTTTGAAGAAGCACATAGATATTGCAGAAGTTTACTGTGAATTATAATCCAATATCACTTGATCACTTGATCACTTGAATCCCGTTATTCATCGATTTGCTTCAGCGGGCGCCAGTAACATTTCCATTGGACCCTATCATGTGTAGCCCAATGGCATCTGGTTGATTCAGGAGTATGAAGAGCCTCAAGCTGTTCCTTCAGGGTCTTGACAAGGAAGTCTGACCATCTTGTAGGTGGGTGGCCACGTGATCTTTTGACATCCTGTGGGATTCAGTTGGTAACGGCTCTAGTCCAGCGGTTGTCTCCAAATCGCATTACATGTCTAGCCCATATGATTTTCGATGCCTTGGCAAGCGGGACAGCGTCCCTGATTCTGGAATAGTGATGGAGGTCAGAACTCCGGGATTCCTTCTCTCACTTGAGTGAGGCGTGATATTACAAGCATAGCTCTTTCGATTCCTCTCTGGGAGACCCAAATAGCATTCTCATCCTGCTTTCGTAGGGCCCAGGTCTCTGAGGCGTATGTTAATGCAGGGAGAATGGTGGAGTCAAAGAGATGTGCCCAGAGCCGGTTCTTTGTCCTTTTAGCTATTTCTTCGATGCCTTTGAAGGCATTCCATGCTGCTCTCTTCCTCCTGCGCAGCTCAGGTTTTAGGTCGTTCATCATGTTGATTTCTCAACCTAGGTACACATAACTGCTCCATTCAGAGATGTTTGTTCCATTGAGAGTGAATGGGGTCTCTGGAACTAGTTCATTCTTCATAAACATAGTTTTCTTTAGATTCAGCTGTAGACCTATCTTTCCACATTCTCAGTCGAAGTCAGTCAGCATTTGTGCTGCTTGGCTAATGTTAGGTGTTATTAGAACAATGTCATCAGCAAGCGGGGGGGTGTAGTTGATGACCATCTATCTTCACTCCCATTCCTTCCCATTCTAATTTTTGCATGATGTTCTCGAGGGTGGCGCTGAAGAGTTTTGGTGAAATGGTATCACCCTGTCGAACTCCTCTTTTCACATTAATGATCACTTCTTTGTAGAATGGTGAGATCCTGGTGGTGAATCCATAATACAGCTCACGAAGGATCTTGATGTATTGGGTTTGAACACCCTGTTTGGCTAGGGCTTCGATGACT
Organism: Cryptotis parvus; assembly: GCA_021461705.1. Lineage (NCBI taxonomy): Eukaryota > Metazoa > Chordata > Mammalia > Eulipotyphla > Soricidae > Cryptotis > Cryptotis parvus. The sequence continues at coordinate 80,640 of JAJIBD010033081.1, read as the reverse complement.
GCTTCAGTCTCCACAGAATCAAAGGCTTTCTGTAAATCAATGAACGTGAGACAGAGCGGCATCTTGTACTCCCTACAAATCTCAATGAGCTTGGTTACTGTGTGGATATGGTCGATTGTGCTGAATCCTTTCCGGGAAGCCTGCTTGCTCGCATGGTTGTCCCTTCATCTAGTGTTCTGCTAATTCTGTTCAGGATGACTCGTGTAAACAGCTTGTAGATGACGGACAACAGGCAGATGGGGCGATAGTTGCCGATGTCGTTGAATCAATATCAGAAATATCAAAAGACCATAGATAAAAGTCTAACATTTAAATGGCAAAATGTTTCCCAGGAAGTTTCAAAAAAGTTTAAAGGGCAGTAAAGCAGCACAGCATGAATCAATCAAAACAATTAATGTTGGAATGTCTCCTCAGCTACTATTATAGACGTGTATCTCACTAAGGCCCATGGTAAAGGCTTACTAAGGCCGAACTGTCACTGAAGGCTTTGGAACCCACCTATCATTTTGGCTTCCTCTTCAGTTAGCGTTTTACTCAAATACGTTTTCTTCACTCTCAGTGTGTTTCCTGAGGGAGAACAGCTCCTGTCACTGGCATGGGTGGCTCCCCCGTCTTTCTGCTGTAGGCTGTCTGCGATGACCAAGAATGCCCGCAAACCAATGTTCATTCTCTGGAAGAAACAAAAGCGTTCACATGAAAAACACTCAATTCCTTGGTGCCATCAAACCATCAGTCTTTTAGCTAAGTTAGGTTTCACCTCAAGATTAGTTTGGGAGTAATTACAGAGGCAAACCAATTTAGAGAGAACCTATAGAAATAAAAAGGAGTTTCTGTATCTGTCACTGCCTTTCACAAGACAACTGAGATGACTGTCATGAGACTTGAAAGGTGCCTGACAATGGTCATACATCACAGTCTGTGAGGGAGTTTGGGATGTGCCTCAAGAAGGCAGAGAGCCATTTCTGGTAGCTGCAAGTAAGGTAAAGTGAGGTAAGGAGAGCACTATGCCTCCTGGGAGGAGAAAGAAGCCACAAGCAAAACATTTACATTCCTATTTTCAAGTTACTGAAGTCATAATTTCTTTTCTTTTCTTTCTCTCTCCCTCCCTCCCTCTTCCTTCCCTCCCTCCCTCCCTCCCTTCCTTCCTTTCTTCCTTTTTTTTTTTTTTTTTTTTTGCTTTTTGGGTCACACCTGGCATGTTCAGGGCTTACTCCTGGCTCTGCACTTTGGAATTATTCCTGGGAGTGCTCAGAGAACTATATGGGATGCTGGGGATTGAACCTGGGTTGGCGCTGGCATGGCAAATGCCCTCCTTACTGCGTTATCTCTCTAGTCCTTGAAGTCATAATTTCTAAAGCACGTATACCAGGAGATAATAATGGCCTGTAATAGCAATGACAGTCTAGTTACAATTTATTGAATCTTTAGAATGCATCCAGGAAAGCTAATTGGCTCTCATCTTTAAAAAAAGCAAGCAAGAAAGGTTGCTTTACTCTACTATTCTATTTCTCGGGTAAGAACTGAGATTACCTAAGTATTAGGTGGGAATTTATACATCTATGTAAGGTTTGCCTGAATCACTGATTGTGTGGTATGTGATTATATTTTATAACAGAAAATGACTCATTCTTTTTAAAGCTTTTTATTAAGCCTTTAAGGAGAAAATTGTATTTAGATTTGGTGAAATTTTTTTCTAGATATTGGAATTTATACCCAAGCCAATGTGTACCCTACAAACTAAATACAAAAGTCCTTTAGTTTCCTCATTAATTTTAGTTGTGTCTTGTAAAAGTGATTTTTTAGATTTTATGTATCTTTTTCAAGAGACAACAAATGCTTTGGTGCTTTAGTTCAGGAGAGGAAGTACCAAAAATTATGAACTGATGAAAATGATTCCCTCCTTTTCTTACTAGGTGATTTAACTTCTGAGTCATTCTTGTCAATTCTCTTAGTTGTCCTGCCGTCTAGATAATGCTAAAGCCACAAGTAAGCTGGGGTAATTTTGTTTATTCTGGTGTGTAGATAATGCCAAAGTCAGAAGGGACACATATTTTCAACTTAATTTTAAAAATAAATGATTTTATTTTTACATAGTTCAATGTCAAATTTATCTCTTAAATCTATCTAGCCTTAAGAAATTACTGAAGTTTTCCAAGTATAAATCTGTTTCTTTTTTGAAAAATGAAGACACTACTTAGCTCTGTACCTAGTACAGAGTTAAGGAAATGATTTGTAAAAATTGTCTGAAAATCGGGCCATAGACATCATACAATGGATAAGGCACTTGGATTGTATACACCTGACCATGATTTGATCCCCAGCCTATATGGTCCCCTGAGCTCCATCAGGAGTGGTCCCTGAGCACAGTCATATGGGGGCCGAGCACTGAGCACCGAGGTTGTGGCTCCCCGCATCCCCAAAGAGGTTTGGAAGTATACATGTTTTTCATTTGCATAAGGTCCATCACTCTGCATAGTAAAGTATACCTATTACGGACTCATTTACATGATCCGCCTTGTAGTTAATATATGGCATGTTTGTAAAGTGATTTTGTAAAGCGTGATTTGCCTGGTAGATAATGCCACAGAAACACATATTTATTACTCATACATTATTTAATCACTTTCACTAGATTTTCCTATTTTATCACTATGATCCCTTTTCTGTTCCATCTTTTCTGTCTCATCACTTCTTGATACTCAATTTATTAATGTTAACATCAAAACAGTTTAAGTCAAAGTACTGCTTTTTCTAAATGGAATATCTGGACTTTAGAGAAAGATTATGTTTTTTGAACATACCCCATCATACAGAGCCTGACAGCACATCACCATTACATGATTCTAAGTCCATTCATTCAGATTTCCACTTTGGAAATCCCATCATCTATCCTATTTAGTTAAACCACCAAGATGGAAACAAAAGAGAAGGCTTTCAAAGAACATGTTCTTTGCCCTATTGCCCGAGAAGTTGCAAAGCAAAGGTCTGACTATGTCTATGCACGCACAGGTGGACAGGTCAAAAGGAGCACTCATACCTCTGGGTTGAGACTGAAGGCCTTGGCTGGTTTTTCCCCACACAAAGAAAATCAAAAATGATTTCTTTCATCGCAAAATCTAAGCGTTCCTGTAGTGAAAACAAGAAAACAAGACTGTTCAAGTACAAATTCAACACAAAATTTCTAGCTCCGTCACAGATACCAAAGAGGTGTCTGTTAGAGGAAGTGAGGCATTGCTTAACGGATCACAGGGAATCTGTGAAGGGAAATGGCACCATCTGAGTGTTTAGTGATGCTGCTCTGTTTTTGATTGGTGTGTTGAGGTGCCCTCATTAAATCACACATGTAGTTAGCCTCTACAGCATGAAATGACTGACCAAAAATATAGAAGAAAAATCCACATAGGTCTTGAATATCGCCATCCAAACTTGAAATCTATATTGTGACTACTAACTTCCCTACAACTCAGTTAAAATTTTTACTTCTCAAAATGCCACTGTGAAAGAATCAAATTTCTTCTGTTCTTTAACATTATGAATCCTTAGGTTCATACTATAACAATTTTCTTTTTATTGTAATTTATATAACAGACAATTGTGCACATGAAATGAATGACCAATGCAGATAAATTAAATGCACTTAAACAGAAAATTTAAGCCAGATCCCAAGAGTCCAAGACAATGGCTACTAATATTGGAAAGATTAATTTTATTTTAATTTTAAACACACACAAAGAACCCATGCACATCATCAGCCACATGGTAATGGCATGTACATCGTCAGCCACATGGTAATGGCATGTAGAAAGGGACATCAATTCATTCACTGGCCAATCAAGTGATGAGCTTTCCTTGAGTACTAGTATAGAGGCGTTGCATAGTACCCAGAATATCAACTGTCCTCCAGTGGTCTTTTCACATAGGCTAAGTCCCTTTACTCCATAGCACTCAGGTCTGGGATGCTGGCAGTTTCACCCACAAAAGAGCACTAGAAGAATGATGCTTTCTAAGGGTGTAGAGCTGAAGTCACAGGAACTCAAAGTTGGGATCAAAGCATACTCTCTCACAGTGTATTAAGAAGTAAAAATCTGGGGTGTTTACTTGGGCCTAAACAGCAAACTAATGCTTTAATATACTAGACCCATTTACTTTAAAGTAAATGAATTCTTATTAGGTGCTCTGGCCAGTTCCTGTCAAAATTGCTTGTTTAATGCTAATATTCCCATTAAATTTCCCTTTTCACAAGGTGAGAGTTGAAACATTATTTATTTCTCAAATTTAGGAATTAGTTTTTTAAAAATATACTTTATTATACCACCATAAATAAAAAATAAACAATTACAAAGATATTCATGTTTGGGTTTCTGCCATACAGTGTTCTAGCACCCATCCCTCCACCAGTGCCCATTTCCCACCACCAATGTCCCCGATTCCCTCCCTCCTCCCCTAGCCTGCCTCTATGGCAGGTTCTTTATCTCTTTTTTCTCTTTCTCTCTCTCTCACTTTCTCTCCTTCTCTTACAATTTGTGGATTGTAATACATATACTAGAGGTTATCATGTGTATTTTTTTGCTTGTATTTAATGCTCAGTTCTATGTGGGTAATAATACTTTCAACAATTACTGGCACACTGTTCCCCTTCTCTGTCTTACCTAACCTCTGACTCCCACATGTTTGTGGTAATTTCCACCTTGACAAGACCTCCTGATCCACGTTTTGCCTGACCTTGGATATTGGTATCTAATATGTATATAAAACATAACATGTATAAATATATATATGTATATATATATTTATGTAATGCAAATAAATGCAGTAATTCTGTATCTGTCTCTCTCCTTCTGACTAATTTCACTCAACATGATCCTCTCCATGTACATCCACTTATAGGCAAAATTTCATAACTTCATTTTTCCTAACAGCTACATAGTAAGGAATTTGTTTTAATTTGATTCCTTTCCCCATCAGGACAGAACCCCATACCCTTTGCTTCCTCTTGAGTTGCAGAAGCCAGCACAGAGAGAATCAGGACAGAACAGGGATGAGCTACACACTGATGCTCTCCCCAAAGGACTCGGTGACCTTAGATGAGTCACTTCAACTGTCTCCCAGTTCTTTTGCTGAAAACACTTGACACATCATCACAATTTGTTTTGGAAAAGGAAAAAACTAAGCATAAGCACACTTTCAAAAACCATTGTGAAAGGTCTGTGTAAGATATTATTTTAGGCTCTGTCTGTTAGTACTTTTATGAGATAGGCTACTTAAAGGCAATTATAAGACTTGCCCTCCCAGAAGCTTCTCCATTACCTGGGCAATGAACTGGATGATTTTCACAAAGATGTTCAGAGGCATATCCCTTGGCACCACACCACGGGACCCTTTGGGGAAAAGTGTTGTGATGATGGTTATAAGACGGCTGAAAGATAAGGGGGGAGGGAAGAGAACAAGCAAGATTGGCTGAGCTCCAGTTCTTCAAGGGAAAATGGCAGATGTCTCATTTAATCTAAGAATCAGACAGAATTTAGGAAAAAGGAAAACAAACGATTTCATCCCTTTTCCATTAGTATAATTGTTCTATGAAAGTATTTATGGAAAACTAAGGGCAGTTGGGAAATGATGGCTGTTTCCTTTGTTAACGTGGTGATGGCAGCCCTGGGCACAGACTGGGCAGTCCTGGTGGAGGCTGGTGTTTCGGTCCCGGCTGCTGAACCAATGACAAAGCAAAGCCTGAAAATGTTCTCAGGACTCAGTTCTTGTAGAAACTCTCAGCTTCCAACCACTTCTATTTGATCAGTTTATGAAACAATAAATGAAACACTCTCTTTAATTGGCTCAGCGATTCGTTTATACATGACTCAATTATGTGCTATCATTTTTTGGGGGTGGAGGATGACCTTCAAAACAGTATCAAGGAGGCCTGGTGACAGCTGCACTGGTGGCACCATGCAAGGGCTCAAAGATGTGGTACTGCTCAGGGCCTGTGGTGCCAGGCCTGAGTATTATGTGGGCATTGAACCTGGTTGGCTGCAGGCAAGGCAAAGCGACCTTACTCCAGTATTATTATTCTACTGCAGGCAACTTTGGTGGAGGCTGAACTTGGGAATTTTTCGTGTTTGGGGCAACTCCTAGTGGTATTCAGGGACTATGCCATGGAAGCCGGGCCTCCGGCATTTGGTTCACATGCTTGGCATTTTGAGCTAGCTCTTAGTCTCCGTGTAACCGGGCGAGCCAGCTCCTTACCTCTGTGTAGCTGTGTTGCTTTCACATTTAATTCGAATCATGTAAACCCAAAGTAATCTGTACAGAGATTCCAGTGCAACTCGAGGCCATCTTGGGGTCTTTATTCTACAACAGAAAAAAAAAGAGATGTTAGACTGAAGATTAAATCATGGTCACTGGCAATAATTCACCTGGAAATGCCTGGAAATGGAGGTTCCCAGAGAATGGAAGCATAGTAAAGACTGAAGAGATTCATTCCCCTCCAGCCCTAGGGGAACCCATAGCCCCAGCACCAAGAAGAAACTAAACTTACCTTAATACTGTTGATTATGCCCCTTTAAAGACTCTTTTAAAAGCAGCTGCCCTCTACTCCCCATCTAATTAGCTCCACTTAAAATTTTTTTAATTAGCTCCATTTTTTTGCCTTGCTTTTTAATTTTTTTCTGATTTTATTTAAACACTGTGGTTTACAAAGTTGTTCATGATGATTTGTTCCAGGAATTCAATGTTTCAACACTCATCCCACCACCATTGTGCACTGCCCTCCACCACTGTCTCCATTTTCCCAACCACTCCTCATGCCTGTCCCCTTAGCAGGCCTGCCATAATTTATTTTATAGAGTTTGTCATCATTAAATAATTAGCCTCACTTTTAATAAAAACGTGTACTAGGTACTGTGCTAGAATCTTGATTATAGAGATGAAAGAGAATCATTATTTGAGCTGTAGGGACAGTACAGTGGGTAAGGCACTTGCCTTTCATGTGGCTGACCAGGGTTTGATCCCTGGCATCTCATATTGTCCTCTGAGCACTGCCCGGAGTAATTCCTGAGTACAGATCCAGGGTAACCCCTACGCATTGCTGGGTATGGACCAAAACCAAAACCATTTTCCAAAAGGTTTACATGCAATCTGTGGCAGATGGGAGACGATATTCAACTCTATGGCTGGAAAATGGATATAGGTGCTATAGGATGGAAAGAAGGGAAACCTAGAGAAAATTCCAGGAATGGGTCAGGACAGATCTGAGGGGCAAAGAAAAACTCATATGAACTGTACAATCCATCATTTAATCTTTAATTCATTCAACAATATCTGAATGGCTTCACTGGTCCAGATGCCATGTGGGGCACGAGGAACTCTGAGTGATGTGAAAAAAAAGTCTCCCCTGTGAGCAAAAAATTCTTCTCTCCTGAGGAAGAGATTTTAGGCTGAAACATATGGAAGATCAGATGATGAAGCTGGTAAAGAAGGGATTCAATTTTAGATTCTGGAAATAGTATCTGCTGGTAGAAAGGAACAGTAGCTGAAAGACTTGAGAGGTGACCACTATTTTAGCTGCTTTATTTTAGTGTAGGCATTTGGATATCGAATTTTGTAGAATTCATAATTGCTTTAAGAAGGTCAAAGATAAAGTTTACCTTGAAAATATTGACTGAATAAAGATGAGTCATATAAAAAATTCCATGAATAAGATATAGGGAGCAGTTCCTTAGATTTAGTAAAGATTTCCCATGTCTCTGTTCATCACCTTTTACTGTGATGACTATTATAAAATTCTAAATTTCCTTATTCATTCTGACCTTTTCCTGGATATTTTATTAGTTTGTCTATCATATGTTAATACCATCTTAATTTTAATTTTGGAGGCCTTATAATGTGCTTTACCTTGTACCAGGATCTGCTATGTGCAAAGCAAATGCCTTATTTCTCTGGTCATTAACTTCTGAGGTTTACTTACTTATTTATTTGTTTTCCTTAATCTGGACTTCACTGGCATTCATTATTCATTCATTATTCATTCACTGGTATTTATTATGTTAAAAAAAGACATGACGGAAGTATTTCAGATACATAAATGGAAGTATCCCAGATATTTCCATTTAGAAGAATAACAAATGTGCACACAGTTATCATGTACATAATATACACTACATTTCAAAGAACTACTTCACAATTAAAAAAGAAAAACTTTAAATCATGTTTTCAAAACAGTTTCTTTTTTTTTTTTTTTTTTACAATTAAAAAGTTCATGTTTGGGTTTCGGTCATACAGTGTTCCAGCACCCGTCCCTCCACCAGAGCCCATCTCCCACCACCAACATCCCGGTTCCCTCCCCCTTCCCCAGCCCACCTCCATGGCAGGTTCTTTATTTCTTTCCCTTTCTCTCTCTTTCTCTTTTCCTTCCCTTCCAGACTATGGATTACAGAACATACATTAAAAGGTTGTCATGTGTATCCTTTTGCCTCTATTTAATGCTCAGTTCTAGGTTGGCATTAGTACCCTCGACAGTTATTAGCACCCTGTTCCATTTTCTGTCTTACCTAACCTCTGACTCCCACACGGTTGTGATATTTCCACCTTTGACAAGACCTCCTGATATATGTTTCACTTGACCTTGTAAAACAGTTTCTTTTATCAGAGTTAAGTAAATTATGGTATAAGTAAAGGAAATGTATAGTTTTATTCTTAGTTCGCTATAATCATATTTGACATAAAATATGGAGAGCAAAAAATATTGGCGACCACTGACCAAGACTGTCTGAAAGATGTTAATGTTCTGGTGAAGTATCATACTAAAGGCAAGAGACCTGGAGAGCTGGTCCACAGAACTTAGCTTACAGGGATGGGATAGGAGAGGCCTTTGGGACCCTGCTGGAGGGAGGTGGAATACCCTGGCGGAGGTGTGGTATTGAAATGATGCATGCACAAAATCATCATTAACGATATTGTAAACCACAATATCTCAAAAAGATTTAAAAAAAAGAAAGAGGGGGCCAGAGCGATAGTCCAGCTGGTAGGGCGTTTGCCTTGTATGCGGCCGACCTGGATTCGATCCCCAGCATCCCATATGGTCCCCCCAGCACCGCCAGGAGTAATTCCTGAGTGCAGAGCCAGGAGTAACTCCGGGGCATTGCCAGGTGTGACCCAAAGAGAAAAAAAAAAAAAAGAAAGAAAAGAAAGAGGGTCATAAATTTGACATCATTTCATTTTTATAAAAATTTTATTCAAGGAACTGTGCTTTACAATACTATTAATGACAGGGGTTCATGCATACTATGTTCCAACACTTTTAATAGGTATATTGTTAATATGTTTTTTTTTAATTTATTTGGGGGAGTACACCTGAGGATACAACTGGTGGTGTTCAGAGCTTGTTCCTGGCTCTGTGCTCAGGGATCAATCTTTACAGTGCTCAGGGGACTACATATGGTGCTATTGACTGAACCCAGGTCAACTGCATACAAGACAAATGCCTTACTTCTGTCCTATATCTCTGGCCCCTGTTACTTAGTTCTTAACGAATTAGGTGTGAATGCTGAAGACTTCACGTTTGTGTGACCAAAGTAGTAGCCTATTTGTGACAGACTGATAATGAGAACAAATGAGGACAGTGATGTTTAGTGAGTACCAAATCCAAAAGCTTGTTTGCTTTTAAAGCAGCAGGGTTCTGAGAGAGTGAAACTGGCTTGGTCCCTGGCCGGGTTCACCACAGCTCCTAGGACCTGCAGACATGTGTACTGCTGTGGCCATGCCTGCCAGGCTTGGAGCCAGGATTGGGGTTCCTCCCCTCATCCCTCCACCTCCAGTGACCCAGCAGGCATGGCTATAAGCCCTGCAGCCATCATCAGTAACGCCTGAGAAGAGACTGGCCAGACACAGCTCTGCCAGCTCCTACCCACAGTGTGCGGCCACAAAGCAGCCATGAGCTAGGCATAGATAATAATTAAGTTTAGGGTCAGGTCCTTCCCAGGATCTTGTCCATATATACACTGTAATGATCATTGCAGTTGCAACAAACTGGGGGTGCTGATGTGGAATGGGGAGTGGATGGTGGGCTTTGGCCTATGGTGGTCGCAGAGGCACATTGGTGGTGGGACATTGGTGGTGGGGCACTGGTGGAGAGATGGGTGCTGGAACACTGCATGACTGAGACCTAATCATAAACATATTTTAATTGTATATCTAGCAGTGGTATAATAATAAAAAATAAATTAAAAAAGGCGGCAGGGTTCTGCACTCAAACACATGTCTATTCTGCAAGTGTTACCCTGTTACCATGATGACTCAGCAGGATGCACCAAAGATGGCTAGAGTCACCACACAGGGTTCAAACATAAGGCTTCTTATCCTTAAATGGTGTGAGGAACCAGAAAAGGGAAGAGAGAGATGAGAAAGGCCAAAGGCTAGTTCAGAGTGTGAAGAGCTGAATTGGTGGTTCTTTAGGGGATGATATGTTTAGCTCCAAATCCCAAGAAATTCTGAAATACTTCAAAACAATTATACTTTGGAGTGATGTTAGTTTTTATGAGCTATTTCTTCCCCATTGTTGAACTCTTTAGGAGGGTTCAGAAAATTTTCTGTGTGTTGATGACATTTTAGAATGGTCTCATGAAAACCATACTGGGTTTAATTCTAAATTATAATTTTGATATGATTTCATTTTGACTACTACTCTGCAAGGATCTTTCTCCATCACTGAGCTGTGGGATGGCAAATTCTAACAATTATTCCCTATAAAGTAAAATAACATTGTCTTTATTTAGTCTAATTACTGCCTCATTCATCCTTCAGGGGCTACTAGACGGCTAAACGTGACATGCAATCTTTAGATGCAGAGTTTCCATCTGAATAAAATTCAGATTTTATTTTATTTCTATCACCCACAACTTTCACATGCTTCAGATTGAATCATGTTTTGAAATTTCATTACACATCATATCCTCCAATGAAGTGCCAAGTTCTTAAGGTCAGGGGAGCTTAATTCCACATGCAGTGTTTTTGTTTTGCTTTTTTTGGTCACAGCAGCGATGCTCAAGGGTTACTCCTGGCTCAGCACTTGGGAATTACACCCGGTGGTGCTCAGGGAACCATATCAGATACCGGGAATTGAACCTCGGACAGTCGCATGAAGGCAAGTGCCCTACCTGCTGTACTGACCCTGACAACCATACGCAGTGTCTGAACAGCTATCTTCTCCTTTCTTTTCCACTGTAGCATCTCCCTTAGAACCTCGTACTATACCACATCCTAACTACAGAATTGAATCAAATTGTGGAAATTGGTTCCATTTCTCTTGATCCTACCAATTTCTCTTTTAGAGATAATTTTTCTTTTTTAAGAGAATGGTGAATAACATGTGTTTTCACTTTAGGTGCAGATTTACAACGCCTCTGTTCCTTCTCATCTTACTGCTTTCCTCTTTCGGAAATTATAATACTTGAAATGTTTATTTATTTATTCATTTTACTTTTTGGGTCACACCCAGCGATGCTCAGGGGTTCCTCCTGGTTCTACACTCAACAATTACTCTGGGTGGTACTTACCATATGGTATCCTAGGGAAGGAACCTAGGTTGACTGCGTGCAATGGAAAGAAATCAAGAACCTGCCATGGAGCAGGGCTGGGGGGAGGGAGGGAACCGGGGACATTGGTGGTGGGAGATGGGCACTGGTGGCGGGATGGGTGCTGCAACACTGTTTGACCAAAACCCAAATATGAACTTTTTAATTGTATATCTTTGTAATTTTAAAAATAAAAAAAATTAAAAAAAAAAAGCCCAACCCACCGTACTATTAGTCCAGCCCCTTGAGTGGTTTTATAGAGAAACACTAACTGCAGGTACTTGTCTCTATGGTTATTTCTAACTCTGTTAGTATATCTTTTGGTGGGGCCTCCCCAGAATGCCGAACAAGATTCCAAAGATGAAACAATTAAGTCTCAAACTTAGAGCATACTGCCTTTTTGTTCAAATGTAACCTTGCTTCTGCACCTCAAAAGAAACACAATCAAAATAAAAGACAGTCCACAGAGTGGGAAAAAATAATCACCCAATATCCATCTGTTTTAGGGTTTAATATCCAGGATATATCAGGAACTGGTAGAACTTTACAAGAAGAAAACAGGCAGCACCATCAAAAAAATGGGGAGAAGAAATGAACAGAAACTTTGACAAAGAAAAAAATTCGAATGACCAAAAGGCATATAAAAAATGCTCATCATCACTAATCATCAGGGAGATGTAAAACAAAATGAGATATCATCTCACACCACAGAGACTGACACAAATCCAAATGAACAAGAACAAGTGCTGGCATGGATGTGGGGAGAAAGGGACTCTCATCCATTGTTGGTGGGAATGTCGACTGGTACAGCCTTTTGGAAAACCATATGGACATTCCTCCAAAAACTAGAAATTGAGCTCCCATTTGTCCTAGCCAAAGATATTCCCAGGTATACTTCTGGGAATATACCCTGGGAGGCCAAAAACACACAGCATAAACATCATCTGCACTTTTATGTTTATAGCAGCACTATTCACAATAGAATCTGGAAACAACCAGAGTGCCTGAGAACAGACGACTGGATAAAGAAACTTTGGTACATCTACACAATGGAATACTATGCAGCTGTTAGGAAAACTGAAGTTATGAAATTTGCCTATAAATGGATGGATTTGGAGAGGATCATGTTGAGTGAAATTAGGCAGAGGGAAAAGGACAGATATAGAATGACTGCATTTATTTGCAGGATATAAAAATAAAGTATGATACCAATATCCAAGGTCAGGCAAAAACATGATCAGGAGGTCTTGTCAGCGGGTGGAATCTACCACAAGTGTGTGGTAGTCAGAGGTTAGAGAAGACAGAGCATGTGCTAACAACTGTTGGAAATAATACCAGTCTAGAACTGAGCATTAAGAGCACTGAATGTAGGCAAAGTGATATACATGATAACTTCTAAATGTATATATTGCAAGCTACAATGTCTAAGAGAAGGGAGAGAAGAGAGAGAGACAGAGACAGAGAGAAACAGAGAGACAGAAAGACAGAGAGAGACAGAGAGAGAGAGAGAGAGAGAGGAAAAGAGCCTGCCATAAAAGGCAGGCGGGAGAAGGGGAGGGAATCAGGGGACATTGGTGGTGGGAAATGGGCACTGGTGAAGGGATGGGTGCTGGAACATTGTATGACTGAAACCCAAACATAAACATCTATGTAATTATATATCTCACGGTGGTATAATAATAATTAAAACAAACCAACCAAAACACAAAGGTAACTTTGACCAAAACTTTCAAAGTCTTTCTCACCACAGTGATTAAATTCTCATTCAAAATATTGTTTGAACTCTAACTAAAATTTATCATAAACACACTTCCCATAACAGATACAAAAAATGCACCATGAACATTCTTGATGACTTGTTTGATTTTTCATATGTGTGATTTTGACCACAATTTTAACTATTTTATGTGTAAAATGTAAATAAAAACAAAAAATCTATTTGTTACTAATTGCAAGATAAAGTAGGTGAAACACTAAAAATGACACTGGGCTGTGTGTTGGAAAGAGAAGACATGTAGAAACAGCCACAAATGAGAGAACTGAAAGCGGTCAGTAAATTCCAGTTGATAACTCAGAAAGGAATTCTGTTCTCAGAATACTTAAATGCTTAATTCTATATAGCCACTGTTATTATATTTCACTGACAATTTGAAGAAAGCAAACGATTCTAATCTAGGATTTCATAATCAGCTTTTAGAGCCAGTACATAGTTGGTATTTAAAATAGCTCTAGAGTAGATTATTGTGCAATTATGGTTAATGCCATAATAATATAATTAATACTAGCCACTTCACCAAATTAAAATGCTTTAGAACAAAATGCAAGGCAACAGGTATAAGCAATTACAGGAATTTATAACTAAGTATGCTTTCAAAATTCAATTGCAGCAAGTATCAAACTTATAAAAAATCCAACCATTATCTAGGAAGCTAAGAAAACAGGCAAAATTTGTATATGCAGAATGAACTGCACCATAATGCATCATTGCCAAATCAAGACAAATTAATGATAAAGAAAAAATATTGAGGGAACTAGGGAACAAAATGTAACCTACAAAGGCAACTCTGGGAGGTCTCCATCATACTCCACAGAAACCTGACAGGCTCAGAGGCAGTAGAGTCATTATTCATATTATAGCAGCATATTCACTAGAGATAAAAACTGTCAGTCAAGAAAACTTTACCCTTCAAAATTATCTGAGGAAATATGATGGAGGAAAATAGTTTATCTTAAAGACAAACAGAAGCTAATGAAATTTACTATCATAAGAAGTATCTACAGAAGATATTGCAAGAAGTTCATCTATATAAAAATAAGAATAAAAGCTTGCACAAGCTGATGGCGATAATACAGAATCAGAAACATTAATGCTATGAAACCACAATAATGCATAAGAATGTTAGAAGGACAGAATCTATATATAGAGAAGTTGGTGCGAGCATAATAATGACATAGCCAATGAAATACTAATTATAGCATTGGGGGCAAAGAGACTGGAACTTGAGGTGATTATGCAACTGAATAAGGAAGGTAGAGACAACTATCAGCTGGTTTCACTCACCCATGGAATGAGTTGACAAAATCTGATAAAACTAACCCACCTATAAAGATGGTAATAACTATGGGGTAGGGATGTGATGTTGGCGGGGACAGGCAGAGGTTCGAAGATATGTGGACAAACACGGAGATAATGCAAAAACACTAGGGCTGTGTCCAAGGCCTAAAAAGCTATAGTCTTTCAATTCAATTATTCAATTCAATTCTATTACATTATATTATTATTGCATATAAACAAACAAAAATCTAATATATACACACAGATATACAAAACAGATTCAACATCTTAGGACACCACTAGAAATAATTCTAAAAACTTCACATCACTTGCATTGTTCCAATTTTGATATATGTGCTGCGAAGTGAGCACTATGACCCTTACATACTAGCAATGTTTCTCATTCAGTTTATTTCTCAGCATGTCGCTGCAGTTTAAAATGGTTACTCTCGCCAGACTAGAACTGAGCATTGAACATAGGCAAAGGGATATACATGATAACCCCTACATGTATGTATTGGAAGCCATAATGTGTAAGAGAAGGGAGAGAGAAGAGGAGGAAGAGGAGGAGGAAGAGGAGGAGAAAGAGGAGGAAGAGGAAGAGGAGGAGAAGAGGTGGAGGAAGAAGAGGAGGAGAAAAAGGAGGAGGAGGAAGAAGGAGGAAGAGGAAGGAAGAAGAAAGGAAGAAAGAAGTAGGAAGAAGGAAGGAGGAGAAGGAGGACGAGGAGGAGAAGGAGGACAAGGAGGAGGGGGAGGAGGAGGAGAAGAAGCAGTAGCAGCAGCCTGTCACAGAGGCAGGCTGGGAGGTAATCTGGGTACAATGGTGATGGGAAATTTGCACTGGTTTAGGGATGGGTGTTAGAACACCGTATGACTGAAACCAAATCATGAACAGCTTTGTAACTGTAAATCTCACAGTGGTATTATAAAATTAAAAAAAACAGAGTGCCCGAGAATCGATAACTGGATAAAGAAAACTTTGGTACATCTACACAATGGAATACCATGCAGCTGTTAGGAAAAATGAAATTATGAAATTTGCCTATAAATGGATGGACATAGAGAAGATCATGTTGAGTGAAATTAGCCAGAAGGAGAGAGACAGATACAGAATGACTGCATTTATTTGCATGGCATAAATATATATGTACATATTATGATACCAATATCCAAGGTCAAGTAAAACATGTATCAGGAGGTCTTGTCAAAGGTGGAAATTATCACAAACATGTGGGAGTCAGAGGCAGGTAAGACAGAAAATGGAACAGTGTGCTAACAACTGTCGAAAGTACTAATACTAACCTAGAACTGAGCATTAAATAGAGGCAAAAAGATACACATGACAACCTTTTAATGTATGTTCTGTAATCCACAATCTGAAAGGGAAAGAAAAGAGAAAGAGATGGAGAGAAAGGGAAAGAAAAAAGAACCTGCCATGGAGGCGGGCTGGGGGAGGGAACTGGGGACGTTGGTGGTGGGAGATGGGCACTGGTGGAGGGATGGGTGCTGGAACATTGTATGACCAAAACCCAAATATGAACATCTTTATAATTGTATATCTCAAGGTGGTATGATAAAATACTTAAAAATATATATAAAAAATAAAATAAAGGGGCCAGAGCGATAGCCCAGAGGGTCCGGCGCTTGCCTTGCACGTGGCCGGCCTGTGTCGGCCTGGGTTTGATTCCCGGCATCCCATATTGTTCCCCCAAGCACCTCCAGGAGGAATTCCTGAGTGCAGAGCCAGGAATAACCCCTGAGCGTCGCCGGGTGTGACCCAAAAAAGCAAAAAAAAATAAAATAAAATAAAATAAAATAAAATAAAAATAAAATAAAATGTTTACCCTACTAAGAGTTATAGAGCCGTTTTTTGTTCTGTTTTGGGACTTCTCCTGTGGTGCAGGAGCCGTCAGGGTTACACAGGTCATACCAGGGAGGCCATGAGGTGCTGGGATCGAGCCTCAGGAGCCTTGGCATGGTAGGGATGTGCTCTAGCCCTTTGAGCTGTCTTCCAGGCCTGGGAGAGTTTGGTGGTTTCTTCTCTTTCCTTGTTCTTAACTTTTGCCCAGAACCTCACACATGCAAGGTGCTTTACCACTCACTGAGCTGCATTCCCAGTCCCCAAAAGCTGATTTTAAAGCTGATTATTATGTTTTTTTTGAACTGTAGTGTCGCGTGCACGGGGCCACGATGGTACCCTTGCTATCCTCTGGCACCCAGAGCCTGCTTTGAGAGAAATATTTAGGGCTCATGACCTATTAAGTTCCCGAGTAGGACATCTTCTACTGATAATAGCAGCAACAGGTAATAATGGTTCCAATTACTCAGGCCCATGCTCCCAAGACTCAATCATATCACTCTAAATATTTTTAGAGATTGAAGGGCAGCTTAACGATCAGTTTCTGAAGTCAAATCACCTGCTTGTCTCAGCTAAAGGAGATTTTACCCACATTAAAAAATCTAGATAAAAACTAATGAATAAAAGATACATATAACGGGCATTTAATCCCACCATGACAGTGAGAATATTTTTCCTAAACTTAACAGTGATTACTCCTATCCCTAATTCCTAAAACTGACTTTATAAAAAACACATTTTTTAACTGTTATCCATAGTATAACCCACTGTTATCATAGCATATATCCATCCCCTCATCAACACCAGGAATAACTTAGAAGCACATATGCCAGACTTATAATTTTTTATATATTTCTATAAAACTTTTTTTTTTGTCTGACAAATACTAACTTTCAGGTTGGACAGGCAGTTGTTAAGGAAAATGTGCCATCTGTTCAGGAACAGCTGCTTCTGGCTGACACAGAGCAGACAGGTTACCAGCGGTATAAGGCCTGAGGAGAAAGAATATGAGGTCACAGGATGATTTGTATTTAGCAAAATAGGTAGCACAAACCCACACACAAACACACACAGACACACACACACATACACTTCTGAAACACTACCTTCTACTTCTTTCTGTAGGTTTGATAGAGCCAAAATATGAAGAACCCTTTAATAACATAACAAGCCCAATGGAGCCTGCGCAAAGGCTGCCTGCCTGCAAACCTTTACTGATGGTGGTGAGAACAGAATCATCTTTGAGGCTAAAGAAGAGTGAGTGTGATGAGTGAAAAGCTGACTCCCAATTCAGGTTTCCCTGATGAATTTGGAGAAATAAGTTTACTCTCTTATATCAGTCTCAATGTTCAGGAAAAAAGAAGGAAGACAAGAATTGTCAGAATGTTATTGGTTGTTTTTGTCCTAGTTTGTCCTTGTCTTAAAGGGAGGTGCGTGTATTATTATTATTTTACATGCAATCTTCCTCTAATTAAGGAAGATTCCTGAAAGGAATGTTATTGCATTGGTAAACTCCACCAAGCCGAATTTAACCACAGGAGGAATTTGCTACAACCAAATAAACAGAGGTAATAATGTGTCTTTCCTGCCTAACTGGGCTGGTTTCCTGCAGAGACTGGAGAAGACAAAAACGTTAATGGGTAACCACTGAAAATTATAAATGAAAACTTATTTACTGAGCCATATCTTATAAATCTTCATGACTCCTCCCAAATTGTGATGATTTGGGAGTGATGATTTTCATTTTAAACAAAAATGTAACTGGATCTTTTTGTTAACTTGAATTAACAAAGATTGACACAATCAGATGCTGTGTATTCTGTTTATGTAGTTTCTTCTTTTTACTAATTGAGTTTTTAAACAGACTTCATTTTCACAGAGAAGGGACCAATGTGCTAATAATTGTTGGAAATGATAATACCAGCCTAGAACTGAGCACTGAATATAGGCAAAGGGATATACACGATAACCTCTAAATGTATGTATTGCAAGCCACAATGTGGAAGAGAGACAGACAAAGAAATACAGAGAGAGACAGAGAGAGAGACAGAGAGATAAACAGAGAGAGAGAGGCACATACACGCATGCGCAAGAGAAGGAGAGAGAGAGAGAGAGAGAGAGAGAGAGAGAGAGAGAGAGAGAGAGAGAGAGAGAGAGAGAGAGAGAGAGGCAAATTGTCTGCCATACATGGATGTGGGGGAAAAGGGGACACTCATCCATTGTTGGTGGGAATACCGGCTGATACAGCCTTTCTGGAAAACAATATGGACATTCCTCCAAAGACTAGCAATTGAACTCCCATTTGACCCAGCCATACCACTCCTGGGAATCTACTCTGGGAAGCCAAAAATATGCAGCGGAAACACCATCCCTACTTTTATGTTCATAGCAGCATTATTCACAATAGCCAGAATCTGGAAACAACCAGAGTGCCCGAGAATCGATGACTGGATAAAGAAGCTTTTGGTACGTCTACACAATGGAATACTATGCAGCTATTAGGAAAAATGAAGTTATAAAATTTGCCTATAAATGGATGGACATGGAGAAGATTATGTTGAATGAAATTAGCCAGAAGGAGTGAGACATATACAGAATGACTGCATTTATTTGCATGGCATAGATATATATGTCCATATTGTGATGCCAATATCCAAGGTCAAGTGAAACATGACCTTGTATCAGGAGGTCTTGTCAAGGGTGGAAATTGTCGCAAACGTGTGGGAGTCAGAGGCTGGGTAGGACAGAGAATGGAACAGTGTGCTGACAATTGTCAAGAGTACTAGTGCCAACCTAGAACTGAGCATTAAATACAGGTAAAAGGATACACATGACAACCCTTTAATGTGTGTTCTGTAGTCCATAGTCTGGAGGGGAAGGAAGGGAGAGAGAGAAAGGGAAAGAAATGGGGAACCTGCCATGGAGTCGGGCTGGGGAAGGGGAGGGAACCGGGTAATTGGTGGTGGGAGATGGGCACTGGTGGAGGGATGGGTGCTGGAACACTGTATGACCAAAACCCAGGTATGAACTTTTTTAATTGTGTATCTTTGTGATTGTGTATCTCACGGTGGTATAATAAAAATACTTTAAAAAGTGCCTGCCATAGTGGCAGGCAGGGAGAGGGTAGAGGGAATCAGGGGACACTGGTGGTGGGAAATGTGCACTGCTGGAGGGATGGGAGCTGGAACACTGTGTGACTGAAACCTAAGCAGGATATATAATTGTATAGCATGGTATAATAAAATAAAAACTAATAAATAAATAAATAAATACACTGTCTTTATTTTTTTGTTGGCCACACCCAGTGGGTAGTGCTAAGGGATTGCCTCTGGCACAACATCAGGGATCACTGCTGTGTGCTCAGGGGACCATACATGGTGCTGAGGATTGAACCGGGTTGGATGCATGCAAGGCAAGTGCCTTAACCCCTGTCCTATCTCTCTGGTCATTAAAATGACTTTGAACTACTGAAACTATTAATGCAACGTTAACTCCAGTGAATAATCTCAAAACAAAAAAAAAACTACTAGTGACAACTAGAAAAATCAGCAAATCTGATATCGTTGCACAGCAAAGCAATATGGAATACCTGCTTTAATAACATGGCAATGATCAGTCTTGGAAATTAGCCTAAGTCATGTGAGTAACAAGCTAAATAATTTTTTCCCTCCACATTAGCACAGATTGAGGTATTATACCACTTTTGTTTCATATGTCAGTGCTTTATTTACCACGGAGAGCAGAAGATTGTGGTCAGTTCAAAGTTTTTGCTGTGCTGCTCTTTGGTAAAAAGATCTTTCCCCAAAATTGTTTTCTCAGACCTCCATAGAATCTTTTCAATGGTAACTGTCTCCTGACTTCCTTTCCTGCCTAGTTTCATTAAGATTCTGAGTATCAGCATAGAAATTAGAAAGTGAAAACGCCTGTGGATTTGGAAGAGATATTCCTCTCAGAAATTAAAACAAAAATCAAGTTAAGGGAAATCTTGAAAACACACTACAGAACCCTTAAAGCTGGAAGGGTCATTTGAGCTGACATGGTCTAATCTCCATAGATTATCATTATTTTATATAAGTCAACCTTAAAAGCAGCACTAAATTTTGAACAGTTACAACTTGCCGAAAAACTGCATGTCCTTCTCCTCCTTAAAGTTTCAAAGACATTTTGGAACAGAAATTGTAATTGCTGCAGTTTTGTGTTTTAGATTTTCTCATAGGTACTAACCAAGGAATGCTTCTTTCGAGAAGAAAGTTCCAGCGTCGTATCATATAGACTTTCAACAAAGTTTCTAAGGCAGGGAACATTGACTTCGTTTTAACAGCCTGGAATGGAGATGAATGTTAATACTACCTTAATGAAATGGCGATTCTCTCATCCAAACTGAAAACATTCTGAAGACAAAAATGAAACTCACTGCAGCAACTGGGACAAGAATTTCAACAAAAAGTCCGGCCAAGGCATGTTTGATATCTTTGTCTTTGACCTCGAGAAAATAATGGGCACATTCCTAGGAGGGCGAAAAAAAATAATAAAGGCAGTGAACATAGATTGAGATGTACCCATAACATATAAACAAATTCAAAGAAGTAGCTCTTAATTTACACATATATACTACAAACAGCACATTCCACAATAAACTAAAAATGACTGGATATGAGCTGTTGTATTGAAGACAGCAAGATTACTTTGTGCTCTTACTTGTATTTCATATCTATGCGAAGAGAACAAATAAGCTATAACCAGGAGGCCAAGATATTCCTCCACCGAATCTCTGGCTGATTCTATTGTGTGTGAAGCTTGGCCCTTGATGAATACACACAGATACCCAGAGAAGGTAAACATGGGAAAAGGGATGAGGTTTGAAACTTATTTTTGGCTCTGACAGCCTCAGGCACAGACAGAGCTGTTTACTTGTTAGCCCTGACATTTTTAGGTGTGTTTATCATTCAGATAGTTTCATAAGCAAGTCTGGAATGCTTCTCTCCCCCACCTAAAACAAGGAAATCTTTGGAAGAGTTTGTCAGGCAAGGATGTCTTTTCGGTGGACTACTCTCTATGAAAGGTTCTTTATGGTTGCCTGAAGAATCATTTTTTAGGGGAGTTGGCCTGTCCAGAATTCTGTCAGCACCTTCTTTCCTGGTCTCTTTGTTAATAACTTGCCATGGTTTTCAGGGACTGTTTTCAGGAAACAGTCCAAGTTCTATGTATTTGTTGTGACATGTTAGTATCTACATTAGATATCGCCACTTAATTTCAGCCAACATCAGGAATGTTGTTAACAAGTAAAGTCTCTAGCATCTCAACATTATCTAAGATATCTTCCCAAAAGGCAGCACCATCATGGAACATTTTCCCAGTATAGTGTAGAATTTTATGGCTCCCAGAATCAGGGCCTCTTTTTTTGGTATTGTTTTGCATATGTATGTAAATACTCAAAGCATCATTCAACTACATGTTGAAAGTCAGCTTTGGAGCTTTGTTGAATACAGTTTACATAACCTGTATTTCAGCCATTTAAATATACAGTTCAGTAGCCATTAGTATATTCATTCACAGCTGACATCTATCACAATAGCAAAATCTAGAAACTTTTCAGTAGAAAAGCTTCAACTTCTTTTGCTAGAGTCCCTTTCTCACGCTTATGAATTTTACATCACAGATTGATTTTCCTATTCTGGACATTTCATAAAAATGAAAATAATCCATAGCATTTGGTGGTTGACTTCTTTCACTTACTATATCTTTAATGTTCACCCATACTTTGTTTCTTCTCATGACTAAAAACATTCACCCATACTTTGTTTCTTTTCATGACTAAAAATATTGTGTGAATATCTTTTTGGCTATGAATTCATGAGTTGATGAACCCAACAGAGCTTTTCCTACTCTTTTGATATGAATAAGGCTACAATGAACATTTGCATTCAAATTTTTGCAAGGATATATAATTTCATTTCCTTTGGGTATATACTAAGATGTGGAACTGCTAAATTATATAATAATCTATATCTAACCACTTAGGAATTGCCAAAATGTTTGCCAAATTGACTATGACATTTACATTTCAACCAACAGTGTCTAAGGGTAGCAATTTCTCAGTATCCTCATTAGTGTGCTGTTATCTTTTTATATTTTTCTAGTGCATTTGAAGTGCTATAGTCTATATTCACAAGTCCTATATTTAATCTCTAAATAAGTTTTTTTGTAAAACCTGATTCACAGCAGCATTAGAGAATACCTTCAGATGTTGAAATTTCACAACTCCTTATAGAACTGAAATTTTGCAAAGCCATCATTAGCAAAGACACTTTTACTATGTACAGAATGATGAACACTATAACACATACCCTAACCTATTAGGTATTTGTTTGTTTTGGGGCCATAACCAGTGGTGCTCAGGGCTTACTTTTGATTCTGTGTGCAGGAATCACTCCTGGCAGGGTTCAAGAGATCATATGGGTGCTGGAACTGAACCCAAGGCAGTCATATGCAAGGTAACTGCCCTAGAGCTGTATAATCTCTCCAGCCCCAGAAGGATTTTTTTTTAAAATTAAGAACTTAAAAACATAAGATTATTCGAGGCTTCCAGCAGTGCTCAGAGGACCCTGGGTTTATACTTGGTAATACTTGGCCAGCAGTAAGGACCCAGCAGATTTGTGGGCCACTAAGATCCCCATTATGGCTCATGGGTATTTCCAAAGTCATACCAAGCTTAAGGACCATGTAGTGATATGGACTAAACTCAGGGATCCATAGATACAGGGCATGTGTTCTAGCCCTTTAAGCTAGCTCCCCAGTTAAGATTTTTTAATTCAATGAATAAAAATATTTATTCAAGTACTGACCCCTGTGCATGCTACCATAACCAAATCAATCTATCAATTCTAGAGTATGTGAAAAAACCAACAAGAGTTTAGTCATAGAATAATAGGTCATAATAATAGGTTTAGTCATAATAATAGGTAGCTGATGAGGTAAAAAAAATCAACAAATAGGGCCAGAGTGATTGCCCAGCGGGTAGGGCGTTTGCCTTGCACGCGGCTGGCCCATGCCAGCCTGGGTTCGATCCCCGGCATCCCATATGGTCCCCGAGCACTGCCAGGAGTAATTCCTGAGTGCAGAGCCAGGAGAAACCCCTGAGCATTGCCGGGTGTGACCCAGAAAGCAAAAAAAAAGAAATCAACAAATGAACAGTTCACTTAAATATACCCAAAGATGACATAAAAGTGTTGAAATTAAATTATGTGCCTGCAGGTCAATTATTTAATTACCTTCTGAATTCTGAGGAAAAATTAATGTCAAAATTTCCTTCCCAGGTGGTGAAGGGTTGGGTGCTAGAACATTGTGAGGCTGAGACCCAACCATAAATAGCTTTGTAATTGTATTATCTCGCAGTGGTATAATAAAATTAAAAAACAAAATTTCCTTCCCTCCCACACTGACAAGTATATAAGCTTTCCCTTTCTAGGTGAAATGCTCACATTGAAATGACCCTCCCTCCTTCACCTGCCCAAGACATCACCTGCATAAACTGAAGAGAAGCTTCAAAGTCCTCCACTGGATACATCTTAATTGAAAGAATTTCATCCCCATTATCAAGCTGATTATGCTTTGAACCACATAAGGGCTCTGTTCTTTGTGCCGTAACTCTTTCAGCTCTGCCATAAATTTCTTCTTTACAGCAGGGAATCTGAGAAGAAAACATGAGTGATGTATCAAATAAAGGGTGGAAAGTAGACTGTAATGAAAACTTCTAAGAGTAACAGGGCCCAGAGAAGAGGATTTTCAAGTCAGTAAAAGTACAATTACGCTCATTTTATTAGGATTCAACATTGGAAATTTGGTTTAGTATTCAGTTTTCTCCTTTCTTTTTCTGTTTTGTAAGGATGCTCAGTATCACCTTCAGCTAGAAGTGGATCCAGGTGAATTTGAACCCTCTTCACAGGCTCTAGCTCCTCAATATAGACTGACAGCTTCATTTCCTCAGGCTTGGCAATTTCCAACACGATTTTAGAATTCAGGAGCCTGAAGCATTCAGTTGTGAGAAGATGAGCAACTCAGTGACAGAAATAATGCCAAGAAATAACCTGATATTCGTTCCTGAAGTTTTCTTTTATTATTTCTTTTAGAGTTTCAGGTTAATTTAGATATTTGTAGGCTGAGGAAAAATCTGATCAGGGGAAAGTGCAAAACTTAGCTCACAGGTGAGTAATCTTTCTACCACATGTTTGGGATTTTACAAGGAATTTAAGGTATTTCTATTGCTTGAAAGTAAAGTAACATAAATGAAAATAATATTAATTGCAACATTATCATATAGGATTAAAAAGAGGGATCCTAAAGTGATGGAAAGCATTGGAGAGCAAAGGAACACATACACACAAATACCAACTAGTTCTGAGATGGTTGCTTTGCTTTTTTACTGTTAGCTTGGGTTTGGGGCCATCCAAGGTGCTCCTTTATTCTTAACAAAACTAAGAATAAAACAAAGAACTGGGAAAGAGAAAGAGAGAATACAAAGAATAGGGCACTTGTCTTGTATGCAGCTGACCTGGGCTAGATCCCTGGCAGCCCTATGATTCCCTGAATCTGACTAGGAGTCATCCTCAAACACCATTGGGTGTAGGTCAAATCCCTCCCAAAAATACACACACATAAATAAAAAACAAGTACTCAATGGACTGGAGAAAGTACGCAGGGGTTGGGGAGATGGCTCAAGGGCTGAGCACATATTCTGCATGCAAGAAACCTGGGTGATGGTGGTCACATGCATGTCTGGTTGTGCCTCTGGCACATGTGAACACAAACGTGCTCTTCCCAGGTTCTGCCCCAGCTACATGCTGCTGTGTGTGGAACCACAGAGTTCCCAGTGTGTACTTTGTGCATGTGCGCAGTGCCTGGGACTCAACTCTGGACCTGGTGCTTGCAAACAGGTGCTTCTTTTATGGTGGGAGATGGGTCACACCCAGAGATGCTCAGGGGATTCTCCTGTCTCTCTGCTTTGGGATCACTCCTGGCAGGTAGTGTTGGACTATATGGAGTGCTGGGGATTGAAGCCAGGCTGCCCCTTGTAAGACAAATACTTTATCTCTCTAGTACTCGTTGCTTTAAATTAAAAAAAAATGGAAAAAATATAAGAAAAGAACTTATAAGACCATTGTATTTTGCTTCCTGGGACTCTCAGTTGAGGTCCTCCGTAAGTGAAGCGGTCATTAAGAGCAAGGTGAGATTAGAGACTATTACAAAACAGTGATGACAAAAGTTAAAGAACTCAAGAATTTTGAACAAAAACTCTTAACAATCACTCAGGCAGAAATTTATGAGAACAAAAGTAGGTGAGAGCCATACAAACATGTGGAGTCAGAGGCTAGGTAAGAGAGAAAATGGAATAGTGTGCAAACAATCGTCGAAAGTTACCAACCTAGAACTGAGCATTAAATACAGACAAAAAGATACACATGACAACCCTTTAATGTATGTTCTGTAATCCATAGTCTGGAAGGGAAGGAAAAGAGAAAGAGAGAGAAAGGGAAAGAAATAAATAACCTGCCATGGAGGCGGGCTGGGGAAGGGAGGAGGGAACCGGGGACGTTGGTGGTGGGAGATGGGCACTGGTGGAGGGATGGGTGCTGGAACACTGTATGACCAAAACCCAAATATGAACTTTTTAATTGTATATCTTTTTTAATTATATATCTCACGGTGGTATAATAAAATACTTAAAAAATAAAGTAGGTGATAGCCATATAGGCTATTGCATCACCAAAAATGCAGTACAAGGGGAGTTTGTAATGGGCAAGCTGGTGTAGAGTCATGAATGCTTGCTATCTTTCTGTTTGGGGCTTGAATGAGGTCACTATTGCATTTGGTAGCAATCTGTTGAAGCTTTAATTTGGATTTTTCTAAATAAATGATACATTTCTCTTAATATTTACTCCATATACTTCATAATAAAAGGAACATAAGAAGGCATTAAAGAGAAAACATAAATAATGTCAAGACTTAAATATTCTTATAAATGAGACCAGTACTTTACATCACATTTTAAAAATATATATTCAAAAAGTGCCTCTCAGATATCTATTTGAGACTTACAATATTCTTGAATATTTTGGGATATAACTCCAGCATCATTCTTTTCTAATTGCTTTAATTTGAAATGTGAGAATTTGAAAAGCAAAAAGCAAACATATGGATTTGCGTGGAATAATTTTAAAGTACAAGATACTTACAATAATTTACTATTTCTAATCCATGACCAAAACAAGTTTAGGCAGGAAGAGGCAAGTTATTTGTATTACACATTATTTCAATATTCTCATGACTTAGTGGCTGAAAGTCTATTTATTTCTCCTTTAAAAATAAACATGGCTATCTTTTATTTTAAAAATTCCCAAATGAAACAAACATGTTATTTTAGCATAAAAATAATCCAAAAGCTGACTTGTACTTAAAATCCAACTTCCTTAATGTAATTCTAATAAAAGGGCTGGGAGCTAGTAAGGTAGTTAGGACACACACCCAGCATGACACTGGAACTTGGATCAATTCCTGGCACCACACAATCTACTGGGTTTGACCCTGGGGGACCACTAGCATCATCACTGTAGTCTTATTAGTCCCCAGCATTCCAGTCCTGAGTCCCACTGTGTCCTCAGGCCTTTGTACTGAACTGCACACCCGCATGGGCTAAACACCATCAGTGGTGGCCCCTGGGTCCCCTGAACATTAATGAGATTTGTAACTAGAATTTCAAATTATAGTAAAAAGTAAATTTCTTTGAAAAAAACAAAGCTTAACTGTTTAGTATTACCTTTAGTAATATAGGAACTAAATGATTACTCAGTCTTTGGTGTACTATATAATAAACTGCTTTGAAATGAATAGTACATATTATGAACAAAGAGTTTAAGAATATGTGTGTTAACAGCAGCAACACCATCTGCACCTTTATTTTCATAGTAGCACTAGTCACAATAGCCAGAACCTGGAAACAATCAGAGTGCCAGATAACTGATGACTGGATAAAGAAACTTTGGTACATCTACACAATAGAATTCTATACAGCTGTCAGGAAAAATGAAGTTATGAAATTTGCTGATAAATGAATGGAAATGGAGAGGACCATGTTGAGTGAAGTTAGCTAGAAGGAAAAAGACAGATATAGAATGACTGCATTGATTTGCATGACATAAATATATATGTACATATATGTATATATATATACATATATATACATATATATTATGATACCCATACCCAAGGTCAGCCAAACATGAATCAGGAGGTCTTATCAAAGGTGGAATCTACCACAAGCATGTGGAAGTCAGAGGTTAGGTAAGACAGAGAAGGGAACAGTGTGCTAATAATTGTTGAAAATGTAATACCAGCCTCTTAAAAATAAAAATCTCTTAAAAATATAATTCTAACTCTAATTGACTAAAGAAAAATCCGACAGTAGAGGTTAATATCAATAAATAACATGATTTTTTCTCTTAATGACAGGAATAAAGCACAATATCATTAGATTATCTGTGTGAGATTAAAAAAATATTCTGCTAAAACTTTAAGACTGAACTACATATAAAAACCTAAAGCTATAATGGAGACTATATTTCATCTGTATTGCCACTAGGTATGAGATACAAAATAAAAAATTCTGTTACCAGCACATATGGTGCCTGAGCCCTGTGTGGCCTCTGCCCATTGGTTGGTGCCCAGCAGATGTGGCGCCCCCAAGCACAGGTGTCGCCCGTATCTCCCGAGATGGGAACTTTCACACTTTCCTATCTAATGCTGGGATGTGCACTGGGGCTCCCACTCCATATTCTCCTTTAACTGCTCTCCCTCTCACTCTCCTCCTCCCTCTCCCTCTCTCTCTCTCTCCCTCAAAACTTCCAAATGAAACCTGTTTTAACTTCAAAAACATTTTTGTTACCTTTTTCATTTATTAAAAAAGATAATCACCAAAACCAGACAAGCACACACACACATACACACACACACACACACACACACACACACACCAGAAGATAAAACAGTAGTTTATTTTTTTTATAAAGGTCCTGATGTACTTAAGAAGGTGGTAATTCAAAGAATGACACTGGCTTAAAATTGTACCATCTATCAACTCTATACTGACAGGATGCGAGTATGTCAATGGGATTATTGTATATTATTCCCATCACTATAAGAACTCATTTACCAAGGGGTTTTATTTTGATTAGAAAGCACTGGAAAATTTTCCAAATTGAGGCATTTCTTACATCCTACTAGGGCATATTTGGGACAAATATTGACGTCATAAAAATAAAAAAAGCTTCTGTTGGCAAGAAATCACTAGCTTGGTGGATGATAAATCTGACCTAATATGGATATTTCCACTTCCATTGAATGTTGCTGAGTTATGGACTGGTCTTTCAACTCATTCACAACCAACTCAGAATTGAGTAGCAAAGGATGATCACTCTATAATGACCAATGTTGTTATATACTTGTAATCACCAAAACTAAGAAAATAAATACAAAGTTACTTTTGGATTATTAAACTTCCTAAATGACAGTATAAGATAACAATGCTGAGATAATTACAAAGTGATGATAAAGGAATATGTTGAGATATTTAGGCTTTGACAAATTAGCCAAAATACTTATTAACAACACTTTTGCTAATCTTTCATAAGAAGGAAGTTGATACACATGAACTAATTCACAACGTAATTGCTGCTTGTCCCTTCAAAACTCTATTGCAATGAAATCTCTCCAATAAAGCAGTAAGCCTTTTTCCCCCTTAATGATTCATGAACTGCAGTATCACGATGGCTATAAAAAAGAGGTCCAGATCACTCTATTACTTAGTTTTTATACTTTGGCCAGTTCTCCTTTCTTCTCTGTTGCTCAGTCTTTGAGTTTTATCTATTTCATTGGCAGCAATATATCCACTATTCTTCTAACATCCATGTTTCATTGGTTAGAAAAAAAGAGATAGCTAGATGGATAAATAGATTGGATTAGAATCAATGTCACACTAATCTGTATATTTATATGTATATATTTTTTGGTGGGGAGGTAGAGGTGGATGGGTCTATTTTCTAAGCTCTAAGTTTTGGCTAGGCAAGGATGCTGGGGGCCAGCGCGATAGTCCAGCAGGTAGAGTGTTTTCCTTGTACGTGGCCGGCCCATGCTGGCCTGGGTTCGATCCCCAGCATCCCAAATGGTCCCCCGAGCACCGCCAGGAGTAATTCCTGAGTGTAGAGCCAGGAGAAACCTCTGAGCATTGCCAGGTGTGACCCAAAAAAAAAAAAAGGCCAAAAAAAAAGGATGCTCGATAAGAATTTAATTTCTTAATTGAAAAATTTATTAAATAGGTATTTCTGGGGCTGGAGAGACAGGAAAGGGGCGAAGGTGCTTGCCTTGGCACATGGACAATCCTGGTTTTATCCCTGGCACTGTTTATGGCTCCCCAAGCACCAGTAGGAGTAATCCTTGCTCACAGAGCCAGGAGTTAGTCCTGATCACCAGTGGGTGTGTCCCTTCAATTTTTTTAATTATGAAAAAGAAAAATAAAAGGGTATTTCCATGTCATTAAGTTAGGAAACTCCATGTTTATAAGATAAAAAGTTCAAGGATTGTATTTCACATGGATCAGGCCATTGCTGTTATTTTAAACTGGTCTCTTGGCTTGGTTTCACATTGTTTCGGGCTCATTTGGTCTAACCTAGGCATTTATAATCTTGCCCACTTTGCCTCGGGGTTGAATAAAATGAAGATGGGTGAATAGTGTATGACATCACTTTTGGAAGGAAAAATATCATTGCTAATAGTCTAACACTACTTTGTTCTAGCCTGCTAAGTAATGTTACAGGGCCAGATAAATTTAGCAACGAGAACTCCCCACCCTTATCCCCTGACTTGTTTCCATGACAGAGTCTGGACCATTTTTAACTCAGCTGAATTAAGAAAGGTCTATAGTACAGAGACATTCAAGAATGGAATTTTCCAATTCATAGATGATATATTATAACCATTTTCTTACAGACTACATACAACAGAACTTAAAACTGATCAATTTCTTTGGAATATTTGGGTAGAGACAAACTAAATACTCATTAAGTCTTTATTTCTGATACCATTGACTGAAATTCATGAAAAATCATGGAGTCTGGGCAAGATCTGGCCCAAACGCTAGTTGAAAAGGTAACAGAGAAGACATGTTGGAAAAGGCTCTATACTTGCTTTCGGGAGCTTCTTACCAGTCTCAGAGATAAGGCAACTGTGTAAAAAGAGCTCTAGCTGCCTGTAAACTCACACACACCCACTTCTGAGGCTGAGGTGGGTTTAGAAAGGCACTCCTATTCCTCTGGTTTCATGAGTTTAATGAGCCCATTTATTTTTAATGATCACTTACTTAGCTTGTGCCAGAACACCAATGACTTCTGCATACAGGTCTGCCACGATATGCATATTGCCAGTGTTAGGACCAAGGTACCTGAGGAGGAATAATGCAACAATTTGAGAGATCCCTGGTCATCTGAAGGAGACAACCTGATTTAGCTTGAAGCACTCAACTCAAAACTCTAAGGCAAAAAATTACTTTACCCTTCTTTGTATTTAAAGTGCTTGAAAGCTAAGTTAATAACATCATGTATTAGGCTGTCTATTACAGGATGAAGAGGAATCTGTAAGAAAAAGGAAACAACTCTTAACATTGAGGGGATATTAACAATCAGATCAGTAATAGTACTTCAATAACTAAATAAAGCTTTGAGCAATCCATGAACTTAATCCATATGATCTAATATTTAAAACTCAAATAATTTTAATTAAGTTAGAGTTTTTAAATGTAGCTTTTAGATATTATCTAAGAGCAACAATAAATCCATTACCTACCTGTTTCAAAACTTCTATTAATACTAAAGAAAAAATAAAATCAATGGCGAGGTCCCGTCTTTCCATTAAATAATCTCGCTGTTGCTCATCACTGTAAAATGTAAAATATTTACATTTAATGGAAGTGAAGACAAACTACAAGTTATATAATTCATTAAAATAATCCCAATAAGACTATGAAAAAATTTTGTTATTACAAGATTTCTATGCTAAATACATGCAAAAATGATTCTTATTATCAATGTGGTGTAGTAGACAAATAATAGATGTGGAATTGGCATATTTTGTTTAAGTTTTAAAATTTTCAGCCATGGTAACTTGGTAGAAACTTGTGATTCTCTAATCTCATCTTGTAAACTTGTTAAAGATACCATCAGTGCAACCAGGAATTGTATTGTTTATAAAATGGTTATAGGCCCTGTTTAATGGAGGTGAACACAGGAATAATCTGATGAAGAAAGCAAAATTAAGGGAGGAAATGACAAGGAAGTATTATTATTATTATAATTATTTATTATTATTATTATTTTTGCTTTTTGGGTCACACCCGCAATGCTCAGGGGTTAGTCCTAGCTCTGCACTCAGGAATTACTCCTGGCGGTGCTCGGGGACCATATGGGATGCCGGAATCGAACCCAGGGCGGCATAGGCCGGCCGCATGGAAGGCAAACGCCCTACCCGCTAGGCTATCGGTCCGGCCCCAGTATTATTAATGATTGAGCAGAAGGATGGGGAAGGAAGAAAGAATCAGAATTTTTTCTTTTTTTCCTGTCTCCTCTGCTGCTTAAGGCTTATGAATGGTAGAAAGTAATGGGGCAAGGAAAGAAAAAGATAAAGTAAATGGCAAATGGGGCAAGACACAGCTCAGCAGGCTGGAGCACAGACTTCAGTGAAGGAGGCGCAGGATTAATCCCTGACACCCTATCAGCAGCCCGAGCATGACTGGAAGCGGTCCCTGAGGACAGGGGTCAGAGGGAGGTGGCAGAGGGAGGAGGAGCCAGGCAGAGTCATTCGAACTCCTTCAAAATTCAGAGCTGCTCATTCAAAATGATCCTGACCAGAAGGACAGAAACTCCCAGCTTCTCATCTCTGCCAATCAAACACAGACTCAGGGCCAATTTGGAATTGAACAAAGAAGACAGAGGAAGTGATTATCCTAGTGGTGAAGCACGGCTAAAAGCATTCACTTTACGGCACAGTCTGGGGTTAAGACCATGTCTCTTCTACTTAGCAGTAATTTCTCCATCTGCAAAATGGGACCACTAATAGGACTTATTCAAAAGTTTGAGCATAAATCAGACAGAAAAACAAAGTAATTTTTTAGTCTGCATAACAAATGAATGCCCAATACTTGTATATTAAAACCAATGGGAAAGCATGACAAGAATTTGGTCAGGGAAGGGTCAACAAGGGAAGCTATGGCTTTTTATCTATCTATCTATCTATCTATCTATCTATCTATCTATCTATCTATCTATCTATCTATCTATCTATCTATCTATCTATCTATCTATCTATCTATCTATCTATCTATCTATCTATCTATCTATCATCTATCTATCTATCTATCTATCTATCTATCTATCTATCTATCTATCTATCTATCTATCTATCTATCTATCTATCTATCTATCTATCTATCTATCTATCATCTATCTATCTATCTATCTATCTATCTATCTATCTATCTATCTATCTATCTATTATCTATCTATCTATCTATCTATCTATCAATCATCTATCTATCTATTCATTCATTTATTCATTCATTCTTTTTTGAGTTTTGGCTCACACTCAGCAATGCTCAGGGGCCACTCCTGGCTCTGCACTCAGGAATTACTTCTGGTGGTGCTCGAGGGGCCATATGGGATGCCTGGGATCAAACTCAGGTCGACTGTGTGCAAGGCAAACACCACTGTGCTATTTCTCCAGCCCCACGGCTATAACTTTCAAGGGGATAATAAGGACAGGGGAGGAACTCATCCAATCAGGATAATTTTCCGACAGTCTTGCCAGGAGGAAGAGCAGAGGAGCAAATCATCTCTCTGAAGTCCTTCAAGACCATTAGAACTAAAGAGTGTTATTGCCAGCCAGGAGCAGAGAAATGCATAGAACTGCAGCAACAGAAGCCATCACACGTCTGACCTAGAGATGATCTCATGAAATGAGGGAACAAGAAATTGGAAAATGTAAAGGAAGGAGAACGTTCAGAATTCCCAGCAGTGATAGTGAGATGTTTTAGATTGAGGACTAATGAGGGTATGGCAAAAGATCAGTGGCCCTCAAGAAAGCAGCAGTCCTTGGCAGGAAGCGAAAACTTAAAAACTCTGGTTCTCTTTTATTTAATAAGCCAATTTATGCTTTCAAATAAAATAGGACATATACTTTTCCAATAATGAATTCAACTTCACTGCTTGTTTGAGGTCTAACTGCCAGGAGCCAGAGGCATTTGACAAATTAATTTGGCAGTCAAAATGTTGATATTATTCTAATCTTAGAAATCATAATCCAAATACACATCCGTCATATTTGACTGTTCAGTTGTTTATGCTTCTCTCGAAGGTTCCTCTTTTCTTTTTCGAGTAACAGCAATGTGGTATTATTTGCTACATCTTTCTCTAGAGACCCTCACTCTTCTGGCTTTCTTCCTAATACACTTTGTTTCATTCCAAGCGTTCAAAGGCTAACAAATATGCTACTGAGTTGAGTTTTGCTGTCCAGATTTTATAATCGCTCTTAGTAATTACTCTGATCTGAAAATAATACATAAGATGATTAAAAAACCCATTATTTTCAATCAATAAAGACTTGTTGAAGAAAAATATAGTTTTACTAACAAAATGACAGTAAAACAAACTTAAACTGTTTAAATCAATCCAATAAAACTTCCCCCTCTTTATCCAAATAAAAGATTGAGAATCTGTTCATAAGCTATTACATAATATGGCAATGTAAGAATTCCATTAATATATTAATTTCATGGCTCTATTAAGTATAAATGAATAATTTTATAATTAAACATAAATTGTATTAATTAAATGGTTTGCCCCATTTTCAGACATACTTGAAATTGTACTTTAAAATTGGATAGAACTGAAAAATTATGAGATTTTACATTTTATCACCATATACTTTTCTCTCCTAATATGAGGCATACCCATGCCATGCATGAGCTGCAGTGAGACTGCCATGATCCAAAGAGGGAGGATTTTTCTTCACGTCCTCTTCCTACAGGAAATGGCTAATCAGAAAAAAAAGGCCAAACCCGCAACTAATTAGCAATGGGTTCTTTTGGGGGGGTGGTGAAAGTGCTTTGGAATTAGATGATGATGATGGTTGAACAACAGTATGAATATCCTAATAGTGACCTAGTCACACACTTATAAAGGGTGAATTTTACCAAATGTGCACTGGATCTCAATAAAAATAACCATCCTCAATAAAATGTTATTCAATATGAAAATGTTCTGAATCTCCCTCCAAACAGAACAATACATTGATAACTCTTGCATAAATGCCAGCAATGCATTTATGAGTCTGGATGACATGCAATTTGGTAAACTTTCAACTTTTCTATTTCCAGAGAGGACAATG
Organism: Cryptotis parvus; assembly: GCA_021461705.1. Lineage (NCBI taxonomy): Eukaryota > Metazoa > Chordata > Mammalia > Eulipotyphla > Soricidae > Cryptotis > Cryptotis parvus. Next base: position 45,680 of record JAJIBD010033081.1, on the reverse strand, counting down.
TATTTTTTTTAGAAAAAGGATTAGGAATGTCAAGAAATAAAGAGTACATCATTTACAAGAAGTGATTAATATTTTATTTTCTATGTAGTCAGTTTTAGTTTACTATGTTGAAAAGCATTTTTTTAAATGCAGTCAATTCATGTGACAAAATCTGCTTTTTAAAATAATGTATTTGGAAAAAAAAAGTAACTGAATTAAACTTTTTTTGTATTTGTTCTCTTGCTATAGTAGTGGTTGATTCCAAATATATAAATTGGATGCATTTGCCTAAAATGTGAGAGGATGTACATTCATTTGACAGCACCAGAATCTTAAGTCTTAGGGTTATTGAAGTGCTCTTTAGCAGTGATTCTACCTTTTTTAAAGCACAGAAATGAGAATTACAGAGTAAGCAGCACAATTCTCAGCTGAAAGGAAGGGACATGAGAGCCGGTGTAATCTAACTTCCTTATTTTTCACACATAAAGACCAAGGTGCAGGGGCTGGAGCGATAGCCCAGCGGGTAGGGCATTTGCCTTGCACGTGGCCGGCACAAGCTGGTCCGGGTTCGATCTCCGGCATCCCATATGGTCCCCCGAGCACCGCCAGGAGTAATTCCTGAGTACAGAGCCAGGAGAACCCTCCCCCCGCCCCTTGAGCATTGCCAGGTGTGACCCCAAAAGCAAAAAAAAAAAAAAAAAAGAAAAAAAAAGGACCAGGTGCAGAGCTGTGGTGAGCTGCCTGCAATCACATGGGTCATTAACTGGAGGCCAGTCCAAGACTTCAGCTAATGTCTAGTGAGTGTCCTTCTCTCTCCAGTACACTGGAAACTCAAAGACACTCAAGGTTCTTATCCAGGACAGAAAGATGTAGGCCGTGTCAGTCAGGGCTTGTTGTAAGCCTTGCTCTTCCATAGATGGGGAGAGAGGAACAGTGGCAAAGATGGCAAGAAGGGGCTGGATCAATAGCGCAGTGAGTAGGACGCTTGCCTTGCATGAAGTTGATCCAGGTTTGATTCCCAGCATGCCATATGGTCCCCTGAGGACTGCCAGGAGTGATTTATGAGCGCAGAGCCAGAAGTAAGCCCTGACCACTACTGGGTGTGCCCCCAAATAAAGAAAAAGAGAACAACTGGGGGTCTTTATACCTGTACCCACCCATATAAAAATAGGGCTATGTATGAAGTTTCAGCCTGTGACAGCTGGCAGTTAGGCAAGTCACACAATTATCTGTGTGATAATGTGGGAAGGCCTTGTGACACTTAATTCTCATATTGATTTAATTTGGTTAGGGGTCACACCCTGCAGTGCTCAGGGTCTCTTCTTCACTCTGCACTCTGGGGTCATTCCTGGCAGGCTCCTGGGACCATAAGGGATGGGGGAATCGAACCCAGGACAGCCACATGCAAGAGAAGCGCCCTACCTGCTATGCTATCGGTCCGGCCCTTCTGATCCGTAGTTTTTAAAAGGAACTATAATCCGCATGATCCTGGCACGAACTAAAAATACCTTTTTGATTTATTGCTTGTTCTGGGTCTGTATTCATGTGACTCATCTTCAATGCCATTCTGTCTCTTATACCAGTCAAATAATGTCCGCAGGATGGAAGGGAGGCAGTACTCAGCCAGGGAGCTCATTGAGGTGATGACCTGCAGAGGAGATAGGTGATTCAGGGGGTGTAGTAGCATGGCCAGTTAGGGACTGTTCTTTTTCCAAAAATAAATCCAAGTGTTAATCACGACAAAATTTTTCTATTTATCTCAGTCCTTCTGTAATAATTTTTATTACATGTCCAAGAGCTCAAGTCACTTAATGTTGACAGCTGTTCCTTGTACAGTAATGATTCTGTTCAATAGTTAGCTACTTTGACTCCCTTTCATTCTCAAAATAAGTTTCTTATTGCGTATAGGTTATTTATGGAGTGCAAAGGAATCATTTGCCCTCATCATTTAAGAAGTACAGTGCCTTGCTCCTTGGATTCTTCAAATTGCTTCTTAAATACTAATAGTAATGACTTATATGACTTGTTTAGGGTGAAATGGTGAAATGTATTCCCCAAATATCTATGTGTTGCAAATATTCACCCTATTCTGCTGGTAATCATTTATTCACTAATCTGGGGTATGCGTCAATTTAGAATCAAGCTATAATCAGTAGCCATTATTTGCTCTGCATTGCATTAAGGGAAAACTTTTCTCCTTTTCTTTAAACAGTAATTGTCTTTAGCAGATAAGTAACTCTAACTTTGATACAGGAAAAGATTACTGATATTTTAGTATTATACACAATGTAAATATCAATCCATATTTCACACCATAAGCCAAAATTAACTGAAAATGGAGCAAGGACCTAAGTGAAGACTAGAACCAGAAAGCTTCTGAAGTCTGGAGTCTAAATCCCCAAGGAGATGCAAGCCAGGCCATGAAAATTCATGGGTACACCAGTCCCCAGGCTGAGTGAGCACTCAGGAGTGTTCAGGGTAGGGGAACAGGAAGAGTCCCCACCCTACTGAAGCCCTGGCAGTCACACCCACAACCCACAACTGTCACCAGGCTAACGGCCCAACTCTCCCACTTCATGACTAATCTATGCAGAAACACCAAATCAAAGAAAATTCCATGTACACTGGTTTTCAGGCTGAGAACTCTGAGGTCTTCTCAGAGTCGGGGTGGGAAGCCTCCTCCCAGGCGCATGCTTCCGGAAGCCCTGGTGCCACACCACATCCCGCAACCACCGCTATGGGGACTTATTCTACAGATCCTGGGGTTCCTGAAACACATGACCGTGTGACACCTCCAAATTCCACAACACAGACATGTCAGGAGGAGCACTTCACAGGAGATGTGAAAGTAACACAGATGCCTGTAGGTTCAGTCAACAAGAACAGTAACACAGAGGGCTCAACCAGCAACAAACAGCTCAGAAAACCCCAGACAAGACTTAATGACCCCATGGTGAGATATAATTGTCACAAACTTTCTTTTACTGAAGTATTTCTTGATAATCCCACTAGCTATTCAGTGTAACTGTCACTGTCACTGTCTTCCTGTTCATCTTTGATTTTCGAGTGGGCACCAGTAACATCTCCATATGACCTGTCCCATGCAAGTAGAGCCCAAGGGCACCTGCTTGCTCCAGGAACATAAAGAGCCTCAAACCATTCCATCAGGTCATGGAAATGAGGTCTATAATTGTTACTGGTATCTGGCATATCAAATACGACACGGGTAGCTTGCCAGTCTCTGCCAGGCGGGTAGCATATTCTTGTAGTCATCTCAAAAGCCAGCATTTATTGATGAACTGTGTGGCGCAAGCAGTACGCGAGCCGGGCTGTGATAGGCTGGTCTGCTGGGTGGAGTTCTGACGAGGAGGAAGTTCGGAAGTGGAAAATGGAGGTCCTCATGGAGTGGGAGGTCGTCTGGCTTGTTGTGAGGCTCTGCTGGGGTGGCAGGCCAGGGCTAGAACCTGCCATCCCTCCGGGGCACCTCATGAGCGGCTGGGCACAGTGAGAGGCAGTAGCAGCTCTGCCCCATGTAGTGTAACAAGCAATATAAAATAAATGACTATGTCTACTATGAAATCAGGTGTGGGGATGGTTGGGAAGAAGGGGAGAGTGGTGAGAGGTAACTCCAGTGTAGGGACCCATGAGGGAACACTGACTCCTGGAATAACTGTTCCAAACAACTTGCCAACCATGCTGTTTAAATGAAGTAAAAAACCCTTAAAAATAAGTGTTTTACCATTGAGCTCTCCACATTGAGTTAAGTTGATTAAATCTGAAAAAATAAAAGAACATACTAGAAGAAATCTTTGTAACCCTGACTTAGACAAGGGTTTCTTACATACAACACCTAAGGCAAAGTTCATGGCAAATTGACAAACTATATCTTTAAACTTAAAAGTTATACCACTACAAAGACACTCTCAGGAGAAAGATTTTTTAAAAAGACAAGTAACAGACTAGAAGAAAAAAATTTACAAAACACGCATATCTGATAAAGTCACTGTAATCAGGATATGTAAAACAACAATGAGATCGATTTTAATGATCTAATTAACAAATGCATAAGCAAATTATAAAATCCCAAGCTGATGAGGCAGAGTTAAATTGAATATGTTCATGTAGTGCAGACAGAAAGAAATCTGACATAACATAGCTGGAAGAGAATTTGAAAATACGTTTTAAGGACCTAATAAAATTATTTTAATAAGCCTACTTGTAGGAATTTGTCTTAAGTATATAATTAGAGATGAGCAAGAAGGTTCAAGATAGCATTACTTATTATAGTTAAAAAAATAAAACAACCTGTTTTAATTATGTGCACATGCCTTAATACAATGTGAAATTTGATGTAGAATATCAATGAGATCATTAAAGACCACATTTAAAAACATTCAATGCTATGAATATATTTACGGTATGTTAAGCAATAAAAGAAAAAATTATTTGGTATGATCTAAATTTGGTACAGATCTCTCCAAAATATGCATGGACATAGAAGGAAATATACCAACATATAAAGAGTGAGTAGTTAAGCCAGAAGTTTTCAGGGAAAGCAGATTACCAAATGGAAAGTGTAAGCAGAAGTTTGAAGAAAGGAAAGCACTTTTTACTTAGGCCTTTTCACAGAAACTATAGAAATGTGAGCTAAGAAAATGCAGGCAGGAAAAACTATGGAAACATGGGTGCAAAATAATTTTTTGCGTGATTTCAAAGAAGAAATACAGGAGGGGCCGGAGCGATAGCCCAGCGGGTAGGGCGTTTGCCTTGCACGCGGCCGGCGCATGCTGGCCTGGGTTCGATTCCCGGCATCCCATATGGTCCCCTGAGCACGGCCAGGAGTAATTCCTGAGTGCAGAGCCAGGAGAAACCCCTGAGCATCGCCGGGTGTGACCCAAAAAGCAAAAAAAAAAAAAAAAAGAAAGAAATACAGGAGCCTGAGGGAGAGTATAGCAGATAGAGGGCTTTCCTTGCATGTGGCCCACCCAGGTTTGATCCTTGGCATCCCTCATGGTCTCCCATAGCACTGCCAAAAGTGATTCCTGAGTTCAGAGCCAGGAGTAACTCCTGAACATTGCTGGATGTGGTCCCCAAACCAAAATAAAAAGAAGGAAGAAAGGAAAAAGAAATACAGACGGACTCACATATATCAAAGGGAAAAATAATTTATCAATTTTATATTGTGACTAAATCAGAGGTGTACTTAAATCTTGTTTGAAAATATCAAATTTTCTTATCTACAAGATAAGAAGCCCCCAAAGATTTTTAAAGAGGAAAGTAAGACCATGAAGATAGTGTTTGGAAGGGCTAGAGAAATAGTTCAGCATGGACGGTACTTGAGGTTATTTGTGGTCAATACAGGTTTAATCCCATCATCACATATGATCTTCTGACCACAGAACCAGGAGTAAGTCTTGAGCACTCCTGGGGTGGCCCAAAAAGCCAAACAAGCAAACAAATACAAAAGGTGTTCGGATAAATTAATCTAGTAGTGACATACAGCCAGGCCTGAAGGAGTTTGCTCGTACAGACGGTTAGGAGAGCACACACATTGAGTTGTTAGTACAGGTGGTAAGGAGAACACACACACACACACACACACACACACTGAGGTACTGCAATAGTTCCAGCTAATACAGGTGGTTAGGAGAACACACCCCAGACACACACACACACACACACACACACACACACTGAGGTACTGCAACACTTCCAGCCAGTAGTGATCATAGCTATAGCCGGGAAGTGGTAGAAAACAAAGGGAAACCTTACGATCTCATAATCTCACGATCTTCCCGTTCATCATCTATTTGCTCGAGTGGGCACCAGTAATAGCTCCATATGTCCTGTCTCATGCTAGTAGAACCCAAAGGCATCTGCTTGCTCCAGGAACATAAAGAGCCTCAAACCATTATATTAGGTCATGGGAATGACCTAATATAAATGTTACTGGTATTTGGCATATCAAATACTACACGAGCAGCTTGCCAGGCTTGCCGTGCGGGTGGCATACTCTTATAGTCACCTCTAAATAAAACATTTATTGATGAACCGTGCCGCCGCTAGGCGGCACGAGCCGGGCTGTGATAGTCTGGTCTGCTGGGTGGAGTTGTGACTAGAGGGAGGTCCGGATGTGGAAAATTGCGGTCCCCATGGAGTGGGGGGGTGTCATCTGGCTTGTTGTGAGGCTCTGCTGGGGTGGCAGGCCAGGGCTAGAACCTGCCATGCCTCCCGGGTGCCTCACGAGCAGCTGGGCACAGGAAGAGCAAGTAGCAGCTCTGCCCCATGTCTGAAAGTCTCTGGATCAGCATACCTGGGCCGGATTGAAAAAAAAACTGCTGCAGGGTGGGAGTCCATGATCCGGGCTGTGATAGTCTTAGTTTTAACTAAGGGAAACCTTAGTTAAAATATTTCTGTAGTGACAGAGACTGTATTTCACTTTTTTTTAATAAAGAAGAAAACAAGAGCAAAGGGAGTGAAAGTGCTTCTCTGAAAAAGTACTTTCTGTGTTCACCTATAAAAGACACTCTAAGAATAAACAGAAACAACAAATGCTTTCTTCACTGGATTCTATTTCTTAATAGGTTTCTTTTGTATCATAATTATGGTTATGTGGACATGAGCAAAAATGAGCATTATCTTTAGTTATGACTTAATACTAATTAAAATATCAACTAAAATAAAGCTTAAAGCAAGAATTAGGGGCTGGAGCGATAGCCCAGCGGGTAGGGCGCTTGCCTTTCACGCGGCCGGCCTGTGCTGGCCCGGGTTCAATCCCCGGCATCCCATATGGTCCCCCGAGCACCGCCAGGAGTGATTCTTGAGTGCAGAGCCAGGAGTAACCCCTGAGCATCGCCGGGTGTGACCCAAAAAGCAAAAAAAAAAAAAAAAGAATTGTGGTACTAGTCCTCATTACAAAAAATTCATTCTTGTGGGGGAAGGACCAAACCCAATTGTGCTCAGGGCTCACTCCTGGCTATGTGCTCAGTGATCACTCCAGGTGGGGCTCAGGGAAATGAATGAAGTGCCAGGGCTTGAACCCAGGTCAGCTGCATGCAAGGCAAGTGCCCTACCCATTGTACTATTCTCTGACTATCATCATTAGTTTTTTTTAATTTAAAAATATTCCACTACTTTTCAAAAAGAACTCTTCCCCACTACTATTCAGTCATGAAATGTCTGCATGTTGATCGCATGTCTATAATAGCAATAGTTTGGGAGGAACACACCCGGTTATACTTAGGGGCTACTCCTGGCTCTGCACTCACGAATCACTCCTGGCAGTTCACAGGGGACCATATTGGATGCTGGGGATCAAACCTGGGTTGGCCACATGCAAGGCATGCACCCTACCAGTTGTACTATCACTCTGAACCCTAACAGTAACAATTAAAAAATTATGATGAGTCAAGGGAATAATTTACTAGATCCCCAGCACAGGAAAAGCTATTTTTTTTTATTATCACCATCAAAAAATATATATATATTGCTTTTTGGATTATACCTGGCAATGCTCAGGGGTTACTCCTGGCTCTGCACTCAGGAATTACTCCTGGCGGTGCTCAGGGGACCATATGGAATGCCGGGGATAGAACCTGGGCGGCATGGGCCGCCATGTACAAGGCAAATGCCCTACCTGCTGGGCTATCGCTCCAGCCCTGAGGGACATTTTAAAAAGTTGTTTAAAGGGTATATGCCCAATATAACACTGCATTCATAATCACATCACTTGTATCACTTGTCTTCCCATGGGCCGGCCACATGCAAGGCAATGTACCTGCTGGGCTATCGCTCAGGCCCCGCCATTGAACATGTTTTAAGCTGAGAAATGAGGTGAATTCGTTGTACAGGTCGATAGAGAACAAATTCTGAATCCTTGACCATTGGTTAATTCAGTCTTCCCCCCCCTCCCACAGCTTTAATTCTATTCTAGCACTATGGTGTATAATACTGCTAATGATGGGGTTCCATGCATAATATTTTTTAATTGAATCACCGTGAGATGCACAGTACAAAGTTGCTGATGATTGGGTTTCAGTTAAACAATGTTCCAATACCATGCATGCCATTTTTAAGTACCACAGACTTCACCAGTTACCACTTCCCTTCACTGTTGTCCCAGTGACCCCTCCCAGCCCTGTCACCACTTCTCTTCCCTGTGGTAAGTGTCCTGCTGAAGGCCAGTTCTCAGTTTCGTTGTCTCTGGGCATTTGTTATTCCCCTATTATACTTCTCTATATCCTGCAGATGAGAGACCACCAGTGTCTGCCCCTCTCCTGCTACTAGTTTCACTCAACATGATACTCTCCACATCCATTCATGTAGCAGCAAATCACACAATTGCACTTTTTCTTACAGTTGAGTATTATTCCACTATATAGACATAGCAGAGTTTCTTTATCCAGTCATCTGTTCTTGGACATTTGGTTGTTTCCAAGTTTTTGCTATTGTGAACAGTGCTGCTGTGAACACAGGAATGCAAAAGCCTGAGTAGTTTCTGAGTCTTGGAGGTTGATGCCATTAAGCTGAGTAATATGAAAGTTCAACTCCTAGTGTTTTAAGAAGTGTTCATTTTGTATTCCAAAAAGGTGAGCCTAGCTGATATTCCCACCTATAGTGAATGAGGGTCTCCCCAGAAAGTCAGTATTTTTTTTTGTCACACCCAGCAGGGTCTCCGAGACCATAAGATATTAGGGAGTGATCCTAGAGCAGTAAGGCCTTAACACCAGTTCTAACTCTCTGGCTCCAATTTAGTCTCAATGCACAGGAAATGAGATCTCAAAGAATCTATTTTCGGTTCTATAGTTTAAAAATACTTACATAAGTCTGAAGGAGACTTAAGGGAGACACAATGAGTGAACGCATAGAACACCTTTAACAGTATCTCAAGATAGAAAAGAGATTAGGGGAAAAGCAATAAAATACAAATAAATGATAGTTTTGTTAACAATGAACTGGTGTTGACTTATTTATTTGCTTTTTTTTTTTGCCACATCTGTCAGTTCTCAAAGTTTTCTCCTGGCTCTGTGATCAAAAAATCACGCCTGGCTGTATTCGAGGGACCTTTTATGGTGCAGAAGACTGAACTCTGGCTGACTGTATGCAAGGTCAATGTCTTACCCACTGTATTAGCTCTTTGATTCTGGTGTTGGTTTCTTAGTTATGACAAATAATCCATGGTAGAATAATATTTTATTTTATTTTTATTATTATTATTATTGTTATTTTTTTTTTTGCTTTTTGGGTCACACCCGGCACTGCTCAGGGGTTTCTCCTGGCTCTGCACTCAGGAATAACTCCTGGCGGTGCTCGGGGACCATATGGGATGCCGGGATCGAACCCAGGCCAGCATGGGCGGCCGCATGCAAGGCAAATGCCCTACCCACTGGGCTATCGCTCCAGCCCGGCCCTAGAATAATATTTTAATAGAAGAAATTGGGCAAGAGATATGGGACAATTATTTGTATACTATCTTTGTAATTTTTCTATACATTGGAAACTATTCTAAAATGAAAAACTTGTCTCAAATGTACTTATACAGATATTTATTTATAAATCCTGTTCTTTACTCTGGACTCATAACAAGAGATATAAACCAATTCTTGGCTCCTAACATTTCCAGATCACTTAATGTTTAGCAACTGCTCTTAGGAGCAACCTACATTCTCCAACAGTATTCTTCAAATCTCAGCTTTATTAATTTTCGCTACCCACGAAACAGTTATCCTCAATTCTTTTTTTCTTTTGCTAGCTAGTGGGCATACTTTGCACAGCAAATACACTGAGACTGTCTTAGAAGAGATGAAAGGTCATCATGGGGTGGATGTGTGTGTTTTTTCCATCTCTCTGTTACTGCCCCTTTGAGTACAGGCTTTCAGGAAGGAAGGGTGGACTCTGCAAAGACCTGGCCCTCAAAGCTCAGGAAGGGAGTAAGGTCTAACTGACTTCTTGGTTACTCAACTCCTTCATTTACAGGAAGCACAGCCAATGGTAAGATGAATTCAGCTCTGTGCTGCTGAAAGGTGGCAGGCCCATTTACAAAGATGTTCTTGTTGCCTTTAAATGATCACATTCTTCCATCATAGATGAGCTAGCAGTGTGCAGCTTGTGGAGATGAAGTGCACAGAATCACAGAACTATTTCAGACTGATGTTTTCTTTTGGGGGGGAGGGGAAGAGGTAAATACTGAATGTACTTTGCAAATGTTTTCTTAATGTTTATTTTGGCATTTTATGTACAAATAGGTTAGAAGAGACTATGCATTATGCTGGCCTAACACATTAATTTTTGTAAGCATCTTATTATGCTTGCTAAATGTAAAGGAGAAAACACAAATATAGAGTAATTACTCAGAATCATCATGCATTTTACAGTAATAAAATTGGCCTGTCATGAGTGGTGCATTTAATGAATAATTTTAAGTAAATGTATTTATGGGTCAATTTCTCAAGCTAGTTTATGAAGTCAAACACTAGCATGTCAGAGTACTCTCTATGTAGTAACAAAAAATCTATTAAGCTAAGTCAAATCTAACCCAAATCTAACTCAATCTATTACACTCACTCAAACACATTTAAAAGACCCGATCACATACCAAGAGATTGCTACATTAAGCTATTTTGGTGTGTGATGACAGGCACCAAAGTCTAAAGAACAATTTATCTATCATAAAAACTATTTAAAACTCTATTAGGGAGTTAGAGAATTAGTACAGTGGTTAAAGAGCTTTCTTTGCATTCAGCTGACTCGGGTTCGATTTCTGGCACAATATATGATCCATCCCCCTACCCCCACCCCTTCAGGAGCCCCATCAGGAGTGATTCCTTAGCACAGACCCAGGAGTAAGCCCCAAACAAAAGAAATACATATGCGTTAAATATATTTATCTTGCAATCAGGAAAATATCTCACTATTTTAGCATCTAGATCCTTTTATAGAACCTACTATCCATGGGTGAATATTTTAAGAAACATTAAATAACACTAATATAAATCCAATGCCAGTTCATTTATTTTTGCTCTTCTATTTTCCATGTACTTATTTTAAATGGATTTTCATTCAATTGCAGCATTTAACATTGAAAGCCTTTCCTTCCTTCTTTTTTTGTTCCTTTCTTTCTTCCTCCTTCCTTCTTCCTTCCTTCCTTCCTTCCTTCCTTCCTTCCTTCCTTCCTTCCTTCCTTCCTTCCTTCCTTCCTTCCTTCCTTCCTTCCTTCCTTCCTTCCTTCCTTTCTTCCTTCCTCCCTCCCTCCCTCCCTCCCTCCCTCCCTCCCTCCCTCCCTCCTTCCCTCCCTTCCTTCCTTCCGTCCTTCCTCTTTTTCTCCTTCCTTCTATCTCTCTTTCTCTTTCTTCCCCTCTTTCTCTTTCTTCCTCACTCCCAGAGATGCTCAGGACTTACTCCTGGCTCTGTAGTCAGTACTCCCCTGGTGAGGTTCAAGGTACCAGTTGGGGTTTTGGGGTTGAACCCAAGTCATTCGCTTCCAAGACAAATGACCTACCCACTGTACTACTTCTTTGTTCCTATCACTATCACTATCTTCCCATTCATCATCGATTTGCTAGAGCGGGCACCAGTAACATCTCCATATGTCCTGTCTCATGCGAGTAGAGCCCAAAGGCATTTGCTTGCTCCAGGAACATAAAGAGCCTCAAACCATTATATTATATACCTAATATAATTGTTACTGGTATTTGGCATATCAAATACGACACGGGTAGCTTGCCAGGCTCTACCGTGTGGGTGGCATACTCTTGTAGTCACCTCTAAATACAGCATTTATTGATGAACCACAAGCAGCCGCTAGGGGCCACATGAGTCGGGCTGTGATAGGCTAGTCTGCTGGATGGAGTTCTGATGAGAGGGAAGTCCGTATGTGAAAAATGGCAGCCCTCATGGAGTGGTGGGGGGGGTCGTCTGGCTTGTTGCGAGGTTCTGCTGGGGTGGCAGGCCAGGGCTAGAACCCGTCATCCCTCCTGGGTGCCTCATGAGCGGCTGGGCACAGGAGAGCCAGTAATAGCTCTGCCCCATGTCTGTGAGTCTCTGGATCAGCATATCTGGGCCAGATTGAAAAAAAACTGCTGCATCTTGTCGAGCCTGGTGGCCCTGCCCGCGAAGCTGCCCACGGGCCAGCACAGGGCCTCACGGACGGCTGGGGAGGCTGGCGCTCGGCTCGCGCCGGGCCTAGCTGACCATGGAACCCCGAGGAGGGCAGATGGGTTTTGGGAGTGGGGCCGTCGCCTCTGAGGGGTCCCGGAAACAGCCGGATGAGACTCGCCCACCACACTAGCCACCATTTTTGCTGTCCGGACGCTGCAAAACGGCCTCAGACCAGATCAACAGAGCAAAGCCAGTTCGAGGCCCAGGTCGCGCGGCCGCTTGTGGCCGCCGTCCACTAAAATAGTGAAACAGTAATGCCTTTTAATGCACTGCAGTCAACGAAGACCAGGAAAGTTTGTTGGGAAGGAGATATAAAGAGGAAAGAAATGACATACAGAACCTGCCAAGTGGTTGAGGTGCGGGAGGGGGAGAGAGGTGGGGACATTGGTGATGGGAGATGGGTTTGGGCGGAGGGTACGTGTTGGAACACTGTCGAACCAAGGCTCTACATGAGCATCTTTCAATTAAAAAAAAAGGTGAAATCTACCACAGACATGTGGGAGTCAGAGGTTAGGTAGGACAGAAAGGGAACAGTGTGCTAATATTTGTCAACAATGATAATGCCAGTCTAGAACTGAGCATTGAATATAGGAAAAAGATATACATGATGATCTCTGAATGTACGTATTGCAATCCACAATGTGTAAGAGAAGAGAGAGGGAGAGAGAGAGAAGAGATAAAGAATTTGCCATAGAGGCGGGCTGGGGGAGGGGGAGGGAAGTGGGGACATTGGTGTTGGGAGGTGGGCACTGGTGGAGGGATGGGTGCTGGAACACTATGTGATGGAAACCCAAACATGAACATCTTTGTAATTGTATATCGCATGGCGGTGTAATAAAATATTAAAAAAAAAAAACTGCTGCAGGGTGGGTGTCGATGATCCGGGCTGTGATAGGCTCATCTGCTGGGTGGAGTTCTGACGAGAGGGAGATCCGGATGTGGAAAATGGCGGCCCTCATGGAGTGGGGAACATAGCTATACCGCTCTGACCCCAGCTTTGGCCCTATTTTTAAGAAAACATCTTCCAAGATAGAAAATATTATTTAAGTTTTATTATAGACTTATGAATTTTCCATGTGTTTCCTGCTCATAGATGGCATTTTAACATATTAAGAAACAAAAATGCCATGAAAGTTCATAACATCGGGCTGGAAGCGATAGTCCAGCGGGTAGAGTGTTTGCCTTGCATGTGGCCAGCCAGTGCTGGCGGGTTCAATCCCCGGCATCCCATATGGTCCTCCGAGCACCGCCAGGAGTAATTCCTGACTGCAGAGCCAGGAGAAATCCCTGAGTATTGCGGGGTGTGACGCCCCAAAAAAGGAAAAAAAAAGTTCATAACATTTATAAGAAAATCCCAACATAAGTTACTTAAGAGTGTTAGAGAAACTATCTGTGTTTACAAAGATGACACCAGTAAAGTTGCACTGAGATGCAAATAGCAGCAGCTAATGATAATAATCTCAGGGGAGCATTATTATGTGATATTTTCACAATTTTATTAGTGTACAGGATAGATCTTTTAGTTTTGTGTCACAGCTCTGCTCTTTATTGTCATATAAATGCAGTTATATATTTTTAAAATACTTGTCTTTATAAAATTACACCTTTTTTTCTTGTGGAGGAAACCACACTGGTGGTGCTCAGGTATTACTCCTGGCTCTGTGCTGAGGGATCATTCCTGGAAGGACTTGGGACCATTCAGGTTGTAGGGGACTGAACCCAGGTCGACCTCGTGCAAGGCAAATGCTCTACCCCCTGTATTATTGCCAGGCCAGCCCCTAAAATGAAAACTTTAAGAATGTTTATTTATCTCACTGGGATTCTATGAAGACAAAACGAATTACTATAAAGATCTTTAAGAGAAGGGAGAGGGAGAGAGCGAGAGACAGAGAGACAGAGAGATAGAGAGATGAAGAGAGACAGAGACAGAGACAGAAAGAGGGACAGAGAGACAGATAGACAGAGAGAGAAGAGGAGGAAAGGTACCTGCTATCGAGGCTGGCTGGGAGAGGCGGGAGGTAATATTGGTGATGGGAAATGGGCACTGGTGGAGGGATGGGTGCTGGAACACTGCATGACTGAAACCCAATCATGAATATCTTTGTAATTGTATAACTCACGGTGCTATAATAAATTCATTCATTCATTCACTCACTCACTCACTCATTCACTCACTCACTCATTCATTCATCCATCCATCCATCCATCCATCCATTCATTCATTCATTCATTTATTCACTCTTTTTTGGTCACACCCGGCATTGCTCAGGGGTTACTTCTGGCTCTACACTCAGGAATTACTCCTGGCAGTACTCGGGGACCATATGGGATTCTGGGGATTGAACCCGGGTTGGTGGCATGCAAGGCAAATGCCCTACCTGCTGTGCTATCGCTCTTGCCCCTAATAAAATAAAAATTTAAAAATACATGTTCTTATAAGTAAAATAGTTTTTATTAGGAAGTGGGGAGATTTTATTAGAAGGTGGGGAGATTAAGAGAGAGACCGACAAAGGAAGAGAATGCTATGTACACCACGCTGGTATGTGGGTACCTTCAGTAGAGTACAGCGAAAGTATGCAACTGTTGAAATATATACTATAAACCAATGTTACCTCAAAACGTTTGTTCCCTTTTTATCTCTTCCATTTCCCAGACCAAAACTGAAGCTTAGAGATAAAATTGGCTTTGACAAAATATATGGCAGTTGGTGGTGGAATTTTATTATGACAGTTGATAAATGTTTCTCTCTGGGTGATTCATGGGACAAAGACCCACAGATCCTCTACCTTGTACAAACTATTCTGCCTTCTATCAGCACGGCTGTACTTTTAGTATTCCAAGCTTTTCTGAATCCACCAGATGCCATCTTCCAAATGTTTAACCTATGGTTGTTGAGCAATTTCTTCAATAGAGCTTTAAGCAAAAGGTAAGGAACATGGGCCTTCACAAGTTCGCTGCAGCAAAGAGCTCACTTCACAGCAAGTGAGAATCAACAGAGTTTTGAGATATGAACCAAAATTCACTAGTACAAATAACAATCGGAATCTAATTCTGGTTGTTCTGGCACATGATCCTGGGAGGCAAGATTGTACTTTACTATGCAGCGGTAGTAACTTCTGCTCCCTGTGTATGACTGTTTTAAGAACCACAGTTGGAGCAATTTTTCAAATAGAAAATTAATCAGCAGAATCTAATAGTTTGTATCATTTAATGTGCTATAAGTGTATGCCATCATTTTATAAGCAAAGCTCTAAAGTCAGTGGCAGGAACCCCAGCCTACTAGATTGAGGTTGCACTGTGCGATGCTTAGTTAGCCTTGTCCATTCCACCGCCCTTCCCCACTTATGGGTGAGGATCTGCAGCCTCCAACTCAAACCCCCATCAGGAACTTTGCCCAGTCTCCAAACCTGGGAAGGCAGCTGAGGTCACAGGGAAAGTGAAGAAGCTGCAGTTCACTGATGGGCAAAGCCTTACAAAATCCCAAGCACAGAACATCACTCTAATCGCCTAGATGGTTTCAAAATCATGGCGATACTGGCTGTTTATTGAACTGAAGAAAGTACTACAGTGGAGTTTCAACAAGGGAAAACAAAGTATGAGAATACTCCAATCAAATGTTTTCTGCTGAGCACGGAGTCAGGATTGGGTCCCATGCCCCACAAGAAGTTACCCCCAAATCAAATATATAGCTTACTTCAATCTTTTTCTGCCCTTCAAGATGTTGCAGGTGTGCCCGGCTGCATCAGCAGGTGGCAGACAGGAGACAGGCTTGTCTACACCCAGGGCTCTGCCCCGTGGACCCTGGATGGTTGATGGTCTGACACAGAAAAAGACTGGGCCCCTAGGATGAACCCAGAGCCACAGCAGAGCTTGGCAAGCTACCCGTGGTGTATTTGATATGCTAAAAACAGTAACAATAATGGACCTCATTTGTTACTGGTGCCCACCAGAGCAAATCAATGAACAATGGGAAGACAAGTGACAAGTGACTTCAACCTTTTACTATGAATCTATGTTTATCTTAACATCTGATAAGTGTTTTGTATGTATAATATAAAATGAGTTTGTTTTTGCTGATGGTCACTGTATGTTTGGTAACTATTAAAATCTAGGGTGATTAGAGTAATTCCTGAGTGCAGAGCCAGGAGAAACCCCTGAGCATTGCCGGGTGTGACCCAAAAAGCAAAAAAAAAAAAATAAAATTAGGGTGATTATTATTACTAAATGAGATTTAATTATTACCATTTTATCTTTGGTTTTTGGTCATCATATATTTTTAGTGTTTTTTTTCCCCATGAGTTTCTACCTGCTTTTTTTTCCATAAGATAGTTTTTGCTTGTGATTCTCTCAATTCATTTGATTTATTTTTTCAGTTGTTTTTCCAACTGACTTTTGTATGAAGTTTGAATCAGTGCCTCTGTATCTAAAATAGTCTTTTTTTGTGATGATATTGATTTGTCTTCAGACTAAAATTCTGTCTTATTCTTTCACATAGCCTTTATTTTGCTGTTGCCTCTATTATTCTTATTTGTAGTTCCACCCCTGCTTTGCTATTCCCCACTGCACCAAAAGTTTTATGTTCCTTTGTGTGTGTTTCCCCTGTAAAAGAATTCCATTCAACTTCTCTTGCAGTATAGGCTCAGTTGTGGCAAACCAGGTCTGCACTAGAAAAATCTTGTGAATCTTCATTTCTCCCTCCTATTTAAGTAAGAATTTTACATCTTTTTTTTTTTTTCTTTTTTGGGCCACACCCGGCGATGCTCAGGGGGTTACTCCTGGCTCTGCACTCAGGAATTACTCCTGGCGGCGCTCAGGGGACCATATGGGATGCCGGGATCGAACCCAGGCCGGCACAGGCCGGCCGCGTGCAAGGCAAACGCCCTACTGCTGGGCTATCGCTCCAGCCCCAGAATTTTACATCTTCTTAAATGGAATTTTTTATCTTTTAGAATTAAGAGTAAGTGATTTCATTCTCTTCTACTCTTAAAATTTCTGTTGAGAAATCTGATAGCTGTACTGGGTACCTTTGTATGTTCTGACCTATATTTTTTTCTTTAGCAAACTATTTGTTGTTTGGTTTTTATTTTTATTTGGGCCACGCCTGATTGTGCTCAGGACATTTCTGACTACATTCAGGGATCACTGTAGGCAGTGATCCCTGCCTACGTATTTTGGGGGGGAAAATATGTAGTACTAGGGATTGGACCAAAGGCAGGTGCCCAACACACTGTACTATCTCTCACCTTGAGTGTAAAATCTGGCATTTTCAAAGGAGATGTCACTGAACCCTTTTCCCTCACTTAATCCAGTAGTTGGGAATGTCACTCAAGTTCTCCTATGACTGTAAAGGAGTTGGCAAGTTTTCTAAAATAAGATGCTGTCCGTTGTCTTGTCTCATGTCCATGTTCTCAGTGGTCATTTACTATTGGCAAACTCCTAACAAGCCTTTAATCCACAGACAGTTGGTGCTTTCTCCAGCTCTCAAGAGCGTATGGGTCAAATGGATCATGTTAAGTCGCAGATTCTGATTTAGCACATCTGAGTCAGGGCAGAGACGGAACATTTCAGTGCCTGGCAACACAATGTAAAAGTATTATGGAGAATAATGGGAAAGTTGGAATTAAACTCTGGTGAAATTCTAAAGAATGTGTTTCCCACCATGGTCACATGCAGAAAAGGAGAGCTGAGTGGTATATGAGAAAATACGTTGAAGCCAAATTATTTGGGATGATAATTATCTGCAATGTTGACATTGAGAAGAACTCTCTTCTCTGAGAATAAATAAGACGGCAATAAGCTGCAGAAATATACTGCACAACATTTTCGAGCAAAGGACAGTAACCAGAGGATAATGAGACAATGTGAAACAGTGATGAATTACACAAGGCAGATACTTTCATTCTTAGAGAATAGAAAGACCCACGACCTGCCATATTTCCAAATTAATGACCCCAAACATTGGGTGGTCTCTGACAACCCCAGTAGTACAATTCAGGAGGATGTGATGAGAGAAAATGGCTCCATGCAGAGCCAAGCTCTCTGTTCCACTGCAGAGAACAGCTGCTTTCTCAGCAACGGGAACAAGCCGAGAGCCCACCAGCCCACAAGGCTGGCAGTAAGCACAACTTGCGACAGCTTAAAAAACAGAAAACGGAGGATTTTTGTCTCCTTATATTTTGTATTTCACCCAATCAGGAGTTTAACAGCCAGAGAAATCTTGCTCTTAATCTCATGTTGAAAGCCATCTCAACGGAAGGCAAGTTCACCATGCAAATCTCTGCAGACAATACAACCACACCATCTTAGAGCAGCTACAATGCATCCAGCGGTACAATGTCGCTTTGGTTGGCACTATGTGAAGTTTTTGAAGCACATGCTGGTTTTCTTGTCATTCACTGCAAACATTTTGGAACCAGCACAAGCACATCTCTGTTTCCTTTGGAATTCTCTTATCCATCATTTAAAAAAAGTTAGGTTTGTCCATGGTTCTTGAGCCTACTTACATGAGCCAGGATCTATTCAGGATCTATTCAGATTCTGAATTCCTATTACCTGCAGTTTAGAATCAGATGTCCTCTTGCTAGCTAATCTATTTTCAATTCTGCTGAGTTTTTTTTTTTTTTTTTTTTTGCTTTTGTTTTGTGCTACTTTTCCTGTTAGAGGCTAAATTAGTAGACTGCTATATGATGATTGCTTGGGCAGCTTCTCCCAGGATTACGTGAGTTCCTAAAGACAACAACTAGTTCTGTTACATATTACTGAAGAGGGCAAGAATGCCTAGAAAAAGCACTGCTGACTGGAGCTATGTCAAGCAAATAGCAGAAACTGAAAAAAAGTTAGATAAAATAAGGATAAGCTCTAGCAAAGAAATCTGATTATTAAACAGTATTGCTTGCTTAGAGGATCCACAATACATTGTCACATGGAAGTTTCTTTGTCTTTCCTTAGTTTATTTCTGGGATATGCAGATTGCATGAATGAGAGTCTGCTAATGCAATCTTTTCCAGTTTTTTCCAATTAAAATTCAGCAAGATTCTCAGAGCATCCCTTCTGAGCTTTAATTGTGAAAACTCTGGGACAGATTCTGAGGTAATATCCCTGTTTATGTGTGGAGAATTCTCATCATTAAAAACTCCAATAGTAGTGAGCACCTGGCATTTGCCTTTCATATAATCCACAATAAAAGGCAGTACATAATACATATATTATATACCTGGTCAAATTGAGGGTCTTCTCCACGCTGTAGAGATTTTGTCAATGGCTTTTCCTAGAAAGAAAAAGAATGCAGATAAAAATAATTATCAGATATTAAAATGCCAAAGTTATTAAAATGTTTTCAGTATTTTCTCTCTTGATGGAGGATCTGGTTTTTCAACTAGTGAGAAGTTCTCCCTAATCTATCCTGACATAACAACTTCACAATAGTGTCTATAATGGCTATAAGTCTTGCTACTCAACATAGATCCTGTGTTTCAATGTAAACCACATAAAATGATGAAAATGTTTGTGCCTATGTTTGTATTTGGCATTACAAACATGTGGCAAGTGATACATTTGCTAAGTTCCTAACCTAGCAAGAAATCAAGGGTTAGGTATTAGACTGGAAGGTTAACCTCAGCACACATGTACAATGTCTTACTGGGGGATTTTAGACATGTTATTTCATTTGTACAACATGCATATATCTGCAAAAAATAATCTGGGTAGTGACAAAGGTCTATAGAAATGACTTTCCCTCACCCTACATCTTTGTTTATACTAGGTGACCTTAACTGATTTTCAGGCAGAAATGTTTCATAATTCTCATCTTTACCTTTCAGGCATCGTGGAAACTAGTACTGATCCAAAATTTGGCCTATGATTAGAAACCAGGTAAAAGTTAGATATAGGAATAGTAATCTTTAGTCAAGGAGGAAACCCTTGAAAACTTCTGAAAATGTTATCTATTTGTCCTGCTTCACCTCTCCAATCTTTCTCAGTCAGCAGAATATACGCAAACCAAGGAAATGGATGCATGATCCACTTCCAGCCCAATTCCACATCCTTTCTCGTGAAGTAATGCCCACGACAGTCTCATTCTTGCGTGTGACTTTTGTTTTTGTTTTGGGGCCACATCAGGTGATGGTCAGGGGTTACTCTGGCTCTCAGGAGTAACCTTATTCTTGCACTCTAGAATCACTCCTGGTGGTGTTTAGGGGAACCGCCTGGGGTGCTGGAGATGGAACTGGGTTTGGTTGGCTACATGACAGGCAATCGCCCTACTACCTGCCATACTAACTCTTGGCCCCAAGTCATTTCTTAAAGCATAATGGTTAACACTGCTGCAATATTTTGTTTCTCAGAAAAGAGTTTCAGAAGGGCCAGCTCTCTGCTTCTTCCCAGTTCTCTACTTCTCCCCTTCTACAATATGATCTCTGGCAGTCACGTGGCTCTCAGGCTGCCAGAGTACTGTGGGCTCTCCTTGAAGTGTGTCATCTTTGAATCCGAGAGCTCTGCTGTACTGACCCATCAGAGAGGGATTTTCTGCTGACGTGAAGAGTCCTGAGGTGTTTCAAGCATTTCCATAGGAAAAAAGCAAGATCTGTTTATGCTACTCACACCTTAGGAAGTTCCAGCCTCCCTCACCCTTCCTTAGGAAAATACAAACTCTATAGGCTCTTTGTGTTTGTACATGAAAAAGCACAGACCTCAGTGTCCAAACAAATCTCAGTGTATGCCACCCACTTTTTTCACACTGGTGCCTCTGAAATCTGTACCAGGAATGATGACCATATACTTCCTAGATGCACAGATGGATAAACCTATGGGGACTCTTATGCAGCAAAGGTATTTTATTTGCAGAATACAAGGGATGTATTCAATAAATCGTTTTCTACTTCTGGTGACCTCAAAAATCCCAGGGTGCACCACAAAGGTAAAATTTTATTACACCTTCACTCCAAATGCCTTTATTTTTATTTTTTTTCCATTTTTAAATTGTAGGTACCAGGAATAATTAGGGTTCAGTTGGGTTAGCTCATTAGAGATATTTCAATAGATAGCTAATGCAGCAACGCCCCTGACACAAGATGAAATTATTCATTTTGCTAAATGTATCACCAACCTTGTTCATATGCTAAATAATTACAATATTTATTTATCTTGAGGGGGCCTTGGGGTTATATTTGCTGGTTCCCAGAGGCTACACCTGGCTCTGTGCTCCGGGCACTATAACTAGGCATCAAGCTGAGATCAGTGCCATGCAAGACAAGGGACTTAACCCCTGTCCTCTCTCTCATGTCTCCTTTATTTTTTAAAAACATTTTTAACTTTAGTTAAACACAATTATTTACAAAGTTGTTCATAGTATAATTGTTTTAATATTACAACACCAGTCCCACCACCAATGTATACTTGCCGCCACCAAAGACCCTCATTTCCCACCCCCATCCCCATGCCTGCTCCCTTAGCTGGCACTAATTATATTGCTTATTATGACATATCTTGGAATAATATTGCTAAAGTCATGACCTTTTTACTGAGCTATTTTGTGCAAATTGGACCATCTGTGCTATTTATTTCACTAATGAACTTATTAAACATAGTGGGCTTCTACTCAATATTTTAACAAAGTTGTTCATATTAATTTCTTACAAATATCCAATAGTCAGCCGCCAAACCACCACTGCAACTTCTAACCACACAGAAGTTATCTGTGTGGTAACTTGGAGATAGCCACACAGTAATCTCCAATTTCCCCTGCTACTGCTTAAGCCTGCCCCTAAGCAGACCCTCAGTAATTTATTTTACATTACTTGTTTAG
This sequence comes from Cryptotis parvus, assembly GCA_021461705.1. Classification (NCBI taxonomy): domain Eukaryota; kingdom Metazoa; phylum Chordata; class Mammalia; order Eulipotyphla; family Soricidae; genus Cryptotis; species Cryptotis parvus. The sequence goes on along the minus strand of JAJIBD010033081.1, from coordinate 23,743 downwards.
CTAATTTGCTAAAAGCGGTCAAGAAATACTTTCTTAGAACAAAGTTAATGAAGATTGTTAAATCTCATCATGGAGCCATTGAGCCACTGCTCAGAGGAGCACCATCCATGAATTAATCTGTTGAAGAGCTCAGGTATGCAGATTTTGCAACTGAAATCTCCAGGTTTTCATGGAGTTGGGAATGAGCCTCTTCCCTCCCATCTCCCTGTTCTTCTGGAAGGCTTGATTGTGCCCATGCCCCATAGGCACTACCCAGTTATAAATTTAACTCCAACTTTATCACCTAGCTACAATCTTTTAGAATTCCTGGAGATTGTGGCAGCATTCACAGCTATGTGATATCTGAAACTCTAGTGTACTGATATACCAAGTAGCATACCGCATTTAATAGAAGTATAAGGCAACCAATGACAAAATATATAGTCACAACACCTATTTCTCTGATCTTCTGATTACAATATTTATATGTAGCTATTAACACAAGGGTTTGAAATCTGTAAGATTTCCCCCTGGAATCCTAAGGCCTTATTTGCCATAAACTCATTTAATTTAACCTCTTTCTTAACTTTACTAATATTTTAGTAAAATGCAGATACACAAGAGCATTCTACCTTATTGACTTAATGCACTACTCAATAACTGATAGGTTTTGCTATAATTAAAATCTATTTTAACAGCATTTTTATTGGAATTTGGTAAGAAGAATATACGTAACTTCTTTCATGATGATCGAGTTGATACTAAGACCCATGTATTTTCTGGGTGCACTTCGCACTCCCACTGACATTAATTAAAGCTTTAATTTTAGCTTCCTGGAAGCTTCCAAGTGTAACTAGAGAGCAGAATCGTAGAATACAGAATAAAAAACATTATAAAGAGTAATTGTCTTCCTCTTTAAAAAAGTAGCATGATAATGACTTTAATTCTTAATATGTAATTTAGAGAAAATCTTTTAATTTAATGTTGGAATGCTATACAAAAACCAAGCTTTAAAAACATCTTTTTTGTTAAATGCCAAACTTCTCTTGAAACTAGTGTTTTTAAATTATGCAGGTTTATGCATAATTGACTCAGAATTTCAATATTACCAGCTGAGAAGTTTCATAAGGCACACGTTTGGTTGAATAGTTAAAAATGGATTTTCAGAATGAAAAATTTGGGATTTCTCTTCAGCCAGACATGAGATGGTAGGTCATGAGCTGTCCCATCTAACCGATGCCCTTATAATGGCACTCTTCAGAGCACAGAGCAATGGCCCGCCGGCTGAAATGACACTAATACATTCCATCCAAAACATGCTTGCAGCTACGTAGTCTGAACCAAAGGAAAATAAGGTTCACACTATTTTCATGCCTGACATATATTTTTCTCTTCAGATCTTATTTTTATAAAATCTCTTTCGTATGATTTTGGAAACAGAAGTAAGGACTGGATATGAGGTCTTAGCTCTGAACCCTGACCATCTAACCCTGACTGATATCCTCCAGACATGAAGGGTAACTGGGGTCCGAACCTCCTTCAACATACACCTCAGAGTCATTTTGACCATGGCGATTACTGAACAGGCAGACTGAGTAGCCTTGATGGCCTTGATACCTGCCTCAGTTTGTCCACAGGTGAAAAGGAACATCACCCCATGGCATCTTGACTAGCTTTTTAGAAGTAAGTCACAAGAAATTTGATGAAACTGTCTCTCTTTTTTATTCCCTTCAGTTACGAAAATGAATATTTCAACAACACACAAGATGCCTATTTTCATCCCAAATATGTAGGGGAAAGATCCAGAGACTGATTTAGGAATATCTCTTTTTTTTAATTTTTATTTTTACAATTACAAAGATATACAATTTAAAAGTTCATATTTGGGTTTTGGTCATACAGTGTTCCAGCACCCATCCCGCCACCAGTGCCCATCTCCCACCACCAACGTTCCCGGTTCCCTCCCCCTCCCCCTCCCCAGCCTTCCTCCATGGCAGGTGATTTAGGAATATCTCTTAAATAAGTTTCATTTATCCTCAATCAACAAGCAAAAGTCAGATGCTGCATGGTCCCCTCTGGCATGAATATGAAGGTAGACTCCTATCTGAAAGAACATTTTTAGCACTTTCTTAAAACTAAAAACTCTTGAAAGAATCTGTCCTATTTTCAGATGGCTTTGAACATTTTAGAAAAGTCTATTTCTTTGCCAGTTTTAACAGACACAGTTACAAATGAGTCCGTTGTTTGAACATGGAGGGGAAGCTTCAATTCAATTTGGCTATGAATTTCATCATCATCTTAACTAAGCAAAAGAGATGCTCCCACAGGTATGACTGAACCCACTCATTTATTTACCCCCTCCCATATTTTTTTTTGAAAAACATTTAATCTAGCAGCGGCCACAAAATTATCATTATAAGGTTACATACCCCAATTCATGTAGATAATTTTTGAGTTAATTAATTAATTATCCAATTAGTTTAAGTCACAGATTTGATTTTCTGGCAAAATCTGAGGAAAATTTCAGGGAACAAATAGTGGAAAAATAAAAAAATACCTATCTGGGAAGGGACGAGTATGACAATAATAGTTGGAAATGATATTATCACTTTGAACAAGATCTGAGTGTTGAAAGTAGGTAAGGGATAAACAAAATAATCTTTCAGTATCTGTATTGTATACCATAATGCCAAGGAGAGAAGATGAAGAAAAAGAAGGAGGAAGAGGAAGAGGAGGAGGAGGAGGAAGTGGAGGAGAAGGAAAAGAAGGAAGAAGGGAGGAGGAGGAAGAGGAGGAGGAGAAGGGAGGAGGAAGAAGGGAGGAGGAAGAAAGGAGGATGAGGAGAAGGAGGAGAATGGAAAAGGAGAAGTTCCTGCCACAGAGGCGGAGCGGGAGGGTGAAAGTAAAACTGAGACAAATGTTGGAACAAAATATGACTGAAACCCAATTATTAACAGTTTGTAGCAGTGTATCTCACTGAGTCAATTAAAAAATAAATGAAATTTAAAAAACCTATCTCCTATCTCTTTTAAAGTGTTGTAAAAGGCTGTGGTCTAGAATTAGATAGTTGTGAAGGTTGCACAACTTTATGAAAAAATATTAATTGTATATCTTTGTAATTGTAAAAATAAAAAATTAAAAAAAAATAAAAATAAAAAAAGAAAAGAAAAATATTTAGGCGTACACTTGTAAAAGTGTGAATGAAGGGCCAGAGAGACAGAGAGAGAGAGAAAGAGAGAGAGAGAGAGAGAGAAAGAGAGAGAGAGAGTGCAGAGAATAAGGTGCTTGTCTTTCATGTGTTGACCTGGGTTTGATTTCTGGCACTGCCTATGGCCCCTTATCAGTCGCTATCCTTGAGCACAGGTGGATGTGACCCCCAAGCAAAACAAAAATGTGTGTAGATTTAGGGCTAGAGAGACAGCAGAGGCTAAGGAGCTTGCCATGCTTTGCGTCTGACCCAGGGTGTTCAGATACTCTTAACCTCCCACGGTTCCTCCAAACACCTTCTGGCACCACTGCATGACCCTGATAATACCCTGTATCACTAAAAGTCTTTTGGCCAAAATTGCTGGGAGGAGTCCAGGACTCCTAAGCACTTATAGGGAGTACCCCCTCTAAAACCCTACTCAAAACAGTGTAACTAAAGATCAGCTAAGTGGCTGAAGTGACTGAGTACATAGCTTCCATGTTCAATGCCCTGGGTTGAACACTTAATACCAAGGCCCACTACTCCAAGAAGTTCTGGGTATGGCCCCTACCAATGGAATAAAAAAGAAATTTTTGTTTGTGCCGTGTGGTATGAATTAATTTTATGGTGGCTATCTCAATAATAAAAAGCAATGTATAATTTGTAATCAATAAAATATTTAAAGGTTATATAGCATAGATCTCTCTTTTACTTTGTTTTTGATTCCTAGCCACAGCAAATCATCTTGAAAAATACTTTTCAACTCTATTTCCAACTCATGTCCAACTTCTGTAGTTTTAACTTATGTATCAAGTAGAAGAGTGGCATCTTGAACTCCATACAAACTTCAATGAGCTTGGTTACCGTGGTGCATATGGTCAATTGAATCCTTTTCGGAAGCCAGCTTGCTCGCATAGTTGTCCCTCCATCTAATGTTCTGCCAATCCTGCTCAGGATGACTCGAGTGAACAGCTTATAGATGACAGACAACAGGCAGATGGGGCGATAGTTGCCAATGTCGTGAATGTCTCCCTTCTTGAACAGTAGAACTGTCCTGCTGGTTTTCCATTAGGAGGGCACCTTGCATTCAGACAGGTAGCATGTGAAGAGCTGAGCCAGTGTGTTGATGAGTACTGAAGGCAGATTCTTCAGGTGTTCGCGCCTGGCTTTGTCTGGGCCTGGTGCTGTTCCCTTCTTTACCAACGAGATGGCATGTTGGATTTCAGAAGGGAGAACATTGGGAATGACATATCCATCCTGCGGAATTTGGTATATGGGCAGGTGGACGTGGCTATCAAAGAGATCTGAGTAGAAGTCATGGATAATCTTCTCCATTGTCTTTCTGGAAGATGCGATCGATCCAACAGGACATTGGAGGGCAGTCATCTCAGTCTTATAGTTTGTGAAGGACAGGCGGGCATTGCAAATGCTTTTCCCGGCTTCTGTCTCATGTTCATTGATTTAAAGAAATCCTTTGATTCTGTGGAGACTGAAGTGGTCATCAAGCCCTAGCCAAACAGGGCGTTCAAACCCAATACATCAAGATCCTTCGTGAGGCTGTATTACGGATTCACCACCAGGATCTCACCATTCTACAAAGAAGTGATCATCAATGTCAAAACAGGGGTTCGGCAGGGTGATACCATTTCACCAAAACTCTTCAGCGCCACCCTCGAGAACATCATGCAACAATTAGAATGGGAAGGAATGGGAGTGAAGATAGACAGTTGGCAACTACACCACCTCCGTTTCGCTGATGACATCATTCTAATAACACCAAACATGAGCCAAGCTGCACAAATGCTGGCTGACTTTGACCGAGAATGAGGAAAGATAGGTCTACAACTGAATCTCAACAAAACTATGTTCATGAGAAATGAACTAGTTCCAGAGACCCCATTCACTCTCAATGGAACAAACATCTCTGAATGCAGCAGTTATGTGTACGTAGGTCAAGAAGTCAACATGATGAACGACCTAAAACCTGAGCTGCGCAGGAGGAAGAGAGCAGCATGGAATGCCTTCAAAAGCATCGAAGAAATAGCTAAAAAGACAAAGAACCTCCGGCTCCAGGCACATCTCTTTGACTCCACTGTCACGGTTACCAAAACTGGATCAACTGAAACACCCAGTTGATGCATAAAGAAGCGATGGTATGTACATTCAATGGAATTCTACTGGCACCTAAGAAAGGTGAAATTGTGCCATTTTGGGAAAAATGGATGAAACTATTAATTTATGCTAAGTAAAATAAGAAAGAGAAAAAATAATGATTGAATGTTTTACTAAAACAGTGAGTATAAATATCTAAAACAAAAACTAGCAAGAAACAAAATAAACTAAGTCCTTGCTTGGTGAAAACTATGGTAAGTACAGAGGGTAAGGGAAGCAAGAGTGGGAGAGATGAGAACAGGGTTTTCTGCTGCAACCTGGACATTTGGTGATGGGAATGGTGACAATTACACACACAGACATGAAACAAAAAGCTCTAATTTCATATAATAGTTAATCTTCTCAGTAAAATTCAAAAGAATCATAATAAAAATGCCATTTCCACCTATAGTAAAAAAGGTGAGCATATATCAGAAGTAATTGAAAATTACTTGTGGAATGACCATCCCCTGATTTTATATTCTCAAAAAGAAAATTTTTTTATAATATTCTAAAAAGCTAGACATAGAAATCATGGTCTCACCCCTGGTGAAGTGAATTAAATACTATTAAGTCAATGCAAAACCCAATTAGGAGTTTTTTATGACACAATACATTTTTTATGGTTTAATAGGTGTAAGATTAAGTCCAATTTTTATATAGCACATAACAGCTCATTTCATAGACAAAAAGAATTTAAGAACCATAAGAGGATTGCTTTTCTCCTCTATAATCCAAGAGTATTTATAATAAGGAAAACTTACACCAAGTAGAAGAATGTGCAAAGAAAAAAGTTTATAAGCTCATCTAAAAGATTAACTCATTCAGGAGCTAAGTGAAATTTTTAACACCTCTATCTTCTATTTTAGCTATTAATATTTGTGATAGAGTAAGTTTTCCATCTTCTGGTATTTATAGAGTAAGTAAGGATGCTGAGCTGCTTTGCTATAAAATTGATACTGTAAAATATTTTTTACAGTAATTTCCTACACGGCAGAGCCTGGCAAGCTACCTGTGTCGTATTTGATAGGCCAAAAAAGCAGTAACAGTTATAGACCACATTCCCATGACCTGAAGGCTTGGTTTGAGGCTCTACGTGTTCCTGGAGCAAGCAGATGCCCTTGGGCTACACTAGCATGTGACAGGACATATGGAAATGTTGCTGGTGCCCACTCAAGCAAATCGATGAATAACAGGAAGACAAGTAATACAAGTAAAAATATTAATTTACAATTTTTAAACTGAGTCAGAACTTTGTCAAGTATAATATAATTATTCTCCATCTGATCAGAATTTATTCTTCCTGTCTTTTAAGAACATTATTATACTTATTTAAGCACAAACCAGGGAACCATGTCTAGATTTACTTTTTATCATTTCCCTTATAAGGTTTATTAAAGCAATGTGGGGGAAGTTTGTTTAAAGAAGAGTATGGCTAATATACTAGGAGTTATCATTACGGATAAACTGATTCTTGACCTCAGTGCAGGAAGGCATTAAGAATGGTGTTTCTCCCAAATAAGAAACTCCAAGACATATCCTAATCCAAATGACAAAAACCATAGTTAGAGAAAGAATACTGAAAGTAGCAAGATCAAAGAAGGAAATAACATACAAAGAAAAATCCCTAGATTTACAGCAGAGTTTTCAGAGGAAACACTCCAAGCCCGAAGACAAAGGTGGGATATCGTGAAAAGACTCAACAAAATGAAGGCCTCACCAAGAATTCTTTATTAGGCTAGACTCACATTCAGATTTGAAGAAAAGATAGACAACTTCATAGATAAGCAACAGCTCAAGAACTTCATAGACTCAAAACCAACTTTAAAAAGAAGGACTGAAGGAGCTACTGTAAGATAAGACAAAACCTAAAAGAGCAACAAACTTATTCAAAAAAGATGGCACAAAATCCTATGACAATAATCTCAATGTCAAAAGCCTAAATGCACCAACTAAGACACACAGAGTGGAAAAATGGATTAAAAAACTGAATCCAACATTCTGCTGCCTACAAGAAACACGTCTGAATAATCGGATCAAACACAGACTCAAAGACAAAGGTTGGAAGACAATTCTCCACGCAAACAACTCTTCCAAAAGGCAGGTGTGGCCATACTAGAATCTGACAACTTAGACTTCAGGCTGAAAAAAGTTAGAAGGGAGAGTGAAGGTCATTTCTTAAAAATTAAGGGATATGTATACCAGGAAGAAATTACACTACTAAACATATATTCACCCAATGAAGGGCCAGCAAAATACCTAGAACAACTGCTAACAGACATCAAAGAAGACATTGACAGTAACACAATAGTAGTCGGAGACTTCAACACTACTTTATCAACTCTTGATAGATCAACAAGACTGAAACTCACCAAGGAAATACTGGCCCTGAAGGAAGAAATGGAAGAAAGTGGGCTGGTTGATATACATAGGGTTTTTCATTCCCCAAAAAGCTGAATACACATTTTTATCCAGTGCACATGGAACATTCTCCAAGATAGACCACATGCTGAGGCATAATGTCTACCTCAATAAAATAAAAAAGATAGAAATTGTGTCAACTATTTTCTCAGACCATAATGCACTGAAAATGGAAGTTAACCACACATAGAAACAGGGAGTCAAACCAAACACCTGGAAACTGAAGAGCTCACTGCTGAACAATCAGTGGTTCATAGAAGAAATCAAAGAGGAAATTCAAAGGTTCCTGGAAACAAACAAAAATGAAGACATAAACTACCAGAACGTGTGGGAAACAGCGAAAGCAGTGTTAAGAGGAAAGTTCATAGCTCTGCAAGCATTCATTAGGGAAAAAAGAAAGGGCCCACATAAATAACCTGACTTCACAGCTCAAAATATTAGAAAAAAGTCCAACAAAAGGAGCCCAACCCAGGAAGAAAGAAGGAAATAATAAAACTTAGGAAATCAATGAGCTGGAAACCCAAAAAAAACAATCCGAAAGATTAATGAAACCATGAGCTGGTTCTTTGAAAAAATAAAAAAGATCGACAAACCACTTGCAAGACATTTAAGGACAGGGAAAGAGAAAACCCAAAAAATAGAATCAGAAATGAAAAGGGGGACATCATAACAGAAACCACAGAAATCCAAAAAAATCAGAGATTACTTTGAGAGCCTCTATGCCATGAAACATGAAAACCTGGACGAAATGGATAAGAGTCCAACAACCTCCCACGACTGAAAGAAGACCAGCAATACCTGAATAAGCCATTCACCATCGAGGAAATTGAAACAGTAATTAAAAGTCTGCCCAAACACAAACGCCCAGGTTTTTCTATGGATTCTCTACTGAATTCTTCCAAACCTTTCCCATGGATTCTCTACTGAATTCCATGGATTCCCATGGATTTCCCATGAATTTCCCATGGATTTCCCATGGTTTCCCATGGATTCTCTACTGAATTCTTCCAAACCTTTAAGGAGGACGTATTGCCAGTCCTTTTCAAGATCTTCTAGGAAATAGAAGAAACAGAAACACTTCCAAATAGCGTCTATGAGGCACATATCACCTTGATACCCAAAGCAGGCAGAGACAACACAAACAAAGAAAACTAGAGACCAATCTCCCTGATGAACACAGATGCTAAGATCTTCAACAAAATACTAGCAAACAGAAACCAAAGACTCACCAAAAAGATTATATATCATGACCAAGTGGGATTCATCCCGGGAATGCAAGGATGGTTCAACATTCGCAAATGAATCAGCATAATACATCATATCAATAAGAGAAAAACCATATGATCATTTCAGTAAATGCAGAAAAAGCAATCAACAAGCTCCAACACCCGTTCATGATAAAAACCCTCCATAAAATGAGACTTGAAGGAACCTTCCTCAAGATAGTCAAAACCATCTTCCAAAAGCCCACAGCGAGTATCATTCTCAATGGAGAAAAACTGAAAGTCTTCCCTCTAAGATCGGGGACAAGACAAGGTTGCCCACCCTCACCACTTCTATTCAATATAGTACTGGAGTAGTTGCCATAGCAATCAGAGAAGAAAATGACATTAAGGGAATCCAGACAGGGAAGGAAGAAGTCAAGCTATCACTATTTGTAGATGACATGATATTAAACTCATGTAGATGACATGATACTAAACTCTCTTCCAAAAGCTTTCATAAAAAATAGATACCTATAGTAGAGTTGGAGGGTACAAAATCAATACTGAAAAGTCAGTGGCTTCCCTATATATAAATAACGAAAGAGAAGAAAGGGATATTAAGAAAATCATCCATTCCCAATTGTGCCACAGAAAATCAAATACCTAGGAATCAGCTTAACAAAGAGTATAAAGGATCTGTACAAAAAACCCCTAAAAACCCTGCTGCAAGAAATAAGAGGACACAAGGAAATGGAAACACATACCCTGCTCATGGATCAGAAGAATCAACGTTATCAAAATAATAATAGTCCCTAGAGCTTTATATAGATTCAGTGCAGTCCCTATAAGAATACCCATGACATTCTTCAGAGATATTGACCAAACACTCCTAAAATTTGTTTTTTTTTGGGTTTTTTTTTTTTTTTTTGCTTTTTGGATCACACCCGCGATGCTCAAGGGTTACTCCTGGCTCTGTACTCAGGAATTACTCCTGGAGGTGCTTGGGGACCATATGGGATGCCGGGGATCGAACCCGGGCCAGCACAGGCCGGCTGCGTGAAAGGCAAAAGCACTACCTGCTGGACTATCGCTATGGCCCCGAAACACTCCTAAAATTTGTATGTAATATTAAATGCCCATGGATAGCTAAAGCAATCCTTGGGTAAAAGAAGATGGGAGGCATCACCTTTCCCAACTTCAAACACTCTACTATAAAGCAGTATTAATTAAAAATGGCATGGTATTGGAATAAAAACAGACCTCTAGACCTATGGAATAGAGTTAAGTACCCTGACACGCAACCTTAAATACATGACCATTTAATTTTCAATAAATTAGCAAAAAATTACAAATTGGGGCAAAGAAAGCCTCTTCAACAAGTGGTGCTGGGAAAACTGGGCAGCTACGTGTAAAAAAATGAATTTGGATCTAACACCATGCACTTGATCACTTGATCACTTGAATCACTTGAATCCCGTTATTCATCGATTTGCTCGAGCGGGTGCCAGTAACATTTACATTGGACCCTATCACGTGCCAATGTAGCCCAATGGCATCTGGTTGATTCAGGAATATGAAGAGCCTCAAACCGTTCCTTCAGGGTCTTGACAAGGTAGTCTGAACATCTTGTAGGTGGGCGGCCACGTGATTTTTTTGACATCCCGTGGGATTCAGTCGGTAACAGCTCTAGTCCAGCCCATCTGATTTTCGATGCCTTGGCAAAGCGAGACAGCGTCCCTGATTCTGGAATAGCGACGGAGGTCAGAACTCCGGGATTCCTTCTCTCACTTGAGTGAGGCGTGATATTCCAAGCATAGCTCTTTCGATTCCTCTCTGGGAGACCCCAATAGAATTCTCATCCTGCTTTTGTAGGGCCCAGGTCTCTGAGGCGTATGTTAATGCAGGGAGAATGGTGGAGTCAAAGAGATGTGCCCAGAGCTGGAGGTTCTTTGTCCTTTTAGCTATTTCTTCGATGCCTTTGAAGGCATTCCATGCTGCTCTCTTCCTCCTGCGCAGCTCAGGTTTTAGGTCATTCATCATGTTGATTTCTCGACCTAGGTACACATAACTGCTGCATTCAGAGATATTTGTTCCATCGAGAGTGAATGGGACCTCTGGAACTAGTTCATTCTTCATGAACATAGTTTTCTTTAATTCAGCTGTAGACCTATCTTTCCACATTCTCGGTCAAAGGCAGCCAGCATTTGTGCCCCTTGGCTAATGTTTGGTGATATTAGAACAATGTCATCAGCGAAGCGCAGGTGGTGTAGTTGCCGACCATCTATCTTCACTCCCATTCCTTCCCATTCTATTTGTTGCATGATGTTCTCGAGGGTGGCGCTGAAGAGTTTTGGTGAAATGGTATCACCCTGTGGAACCCCTCTTTTCACATTAATGATCACTTCTTTGTAGAATGGTGAGATCCTGGTGGTGAATCCGTAATACAACTCACGAAGGATCTTGATGTATTGGATTTGAACACCCTGTTTGGCTAGGGCTTCGATGACTGCTTCAGTCTCCACAAAATCAAAGGCTTTCTGTAAATCAATGAACGTGAGACAGAGCAGCATCTTGTACTCCCTACAAACCTCAATGAGCTTGGTTACTATGTGGATATGGTCGATTGTGCTGAATTCTTTCCGAAAGCCTGCTTGCTTGCATGGTTGTCCTTCATCTAGTGTTCTGCTAATCCTGTTCAGGATGACTCATGTAAACAGCTTGTAGATGACAGACCACAGGCAGATGGGGCGATAGTTGCTGATGTCGTGAATGTCTCTCTTCTTGAACAGTAGAACTGTCCTGCTGGTTTTCCATTGGGAGGGCACCTTGCATTCCGACAGGTAGCGTGTGAAGAGCCGAGCTAGTGTATTGATGAGTACCGATGGCAGATTCTTCAGATGTTCGGGTCTGACTTTGTCTGGGCCTGGTGCTGTTCCCTTCTTTACCGATGAGATGGCATGTCAGATTTCAGAAGGGAGAACGTTGGGAATGACATATCCATCCTGTGGAATTTGGTATGTGGGCAGGTGGATGTAGCTACCAAAGAGATTTGAGTAGAAGTCCTGGATAATCTTCTCCATTGCCTTTCTTGAAGATGTGATAGATCCATCAGGGAGTCGGAGGGCAGTCATCTTGGTCTTATAGTTGGCAAAGGACAGGTGGGCGGTGCGAATGCTTTTCCCGGCTTCTGCTGCATCTTCCAGTATTTCTGCTCTTCTGTCATTGAGGGTCTTCTTTTATCGCTTCTCTGCACCGTTTTGCAAGCTTGGACATTAGCATTTGGTCTCCTGAGGCTCGCATCTTGCCACATTGGCAAATGAGCTCGAGAGTTTCTGAAGACAAGCGTCCTTTTGTGTCTTTCTCTCTCAGCATTCTTCGCACAATCATGGAGGTGCTGAACCAGTCGGTTGTATTCTTCATCGATGTCGTCAATAATGGTATCTTCCCATGTTGCTGCAATGGTGCCAAAGAGTTCCCAGTTGGTGGTCGTTCTGGGAGTTCTCTTCTTAAACTTTGCAGCCTTTTCTCCCCATTGCGGGAAGTAGAATTTTGCACGAAGGAGACGGTGGTCCCTATCCTGTTTGGAATTTAGGGACGACAGCTATATCGGTCAGACAAAACCGTCGATTGAAGATGATGTGGTCAGTTTCATTGTGGTACTGTCTGCCAGGAGATTCCCACGTCCAACGTTTTGCTTCAGCCTTCTGGAACTGTGAGTTCCCATGAATGGTCTTGGTGGACATGATTAATTCAGATAGTCTCTCACCCTGTTCGTTCCATTCTAGGCCATGGGTCCCGATGTGGAGTTCTTCAGCCCGATCTTCTTGGTCCTATCTTGGCATTAAAATCACCGACTATGATCTTGTAGAAGGTGTGATCTTTTTATAGAACTCCTCCAATTCCATGTAGAATTTCTCAATTTCATCTTCTTTGTATGTGGATATTGGTGTGTAGACAATGGACATAGAAATTGCTGGCAGTGGGCCACATCTATTCAAGTGTAATCGTCCTATTCGGTTTGTTAGGCATTCAAATGAATCAATGTTGATGGCCATGTTTGTGTTGACAAGGACACCAACGCCACCGACGCCTTTTCGTCACATGTTCCAAGGAACAATTCTTCTCTGGTGTCAAATACAGCATGATGCAACTGGCGCCTCCTCGTCTCAGTCAGACCAATGATGTCATACTTGTTCTTTTGCGCTTGCACCATCAGATCCTCAATATATGCTTCCGATGCCAGTGTACGTGCATTGAAAGTACAGACAGTCATTTTAGTCCTTCTTTCTTTTGGCAGCCTAGCATGGCCATGAAATTTTATCAGGCACTGCTTGTTTGCCTTTCTTACTGCTGCCGTATTAAGGGCTCTTTCGGGGTCAGGAAAATAAACATTTCTGTTACTGGATTTGGCATATCGAACACGCATCGGACAGCTTGCCAGGCTCTGCCATGCAGGCGCTATATTCTCATTACTTTGTGGGGCTCTCTCAGAAGGGTGGGTAGAATATTTACGGTAATTTGGAGGTAAATCGCGGCCGTGCAGGTGCAAAGGGGAAAGCTGGTTTCTGCTCTGCCAGGTGTACCTGTGTCTTAGGCTCAAGCATCCTCTGAAGGGCGGGTCTCTGCGGGGTGGGTTCTTGTAGGCTGGGTTTCTGACAAGCCAGGCTGGAGACTGGATTAATCTGTGGGCTGGAGACTGGATTAACCAGCTGCGGAGCGTGAATTGTGAAGATCTCTGCCAGCAAGGTGTGGGTGTTTCTCTGGGCTCCTCGAGGCTCCATCGGGATGGTGAACTCAGGTCGGAAGTTGCTCTCGTGGTCCATGGAATGTAGGGGGTTCAACGGGGAAAGCTGGTTTCTGCTCTGCCAGGTGTACCTGTGTCTTAGGCCAAAGCATTCCTGGGCTTGAAATACTCTCCCTCTGAAGGGCGGGTCTCTGCCCGCACCATGCACAAAAAACAAATCAAAATGGATTAAAGATCTCAATTTCAGACCTAAATCCATAAAGTACACCAAAGAAAATATAGGAAAAACCCTCCACTGACACTAAAGGCATCTTCAAAGGTGAAACACCACTAACAAAGCAACTAGAAGCAAAGATAAACATATGGGACTACATGAAACTAAAAACGGAAAAAATATTTCTTATTCATCTCAAAAGAAACAGTGACTAACATACAAAGAGAGTCCACAGAATGGGAAAGAATATTCAACCAATACCCATCTGATAAGGGGTTAATATCAAAGATATATCAGGCATTGGTAGAACTTTACAAGAAGAAAACAGCAAACCCCATCAAAAAATGGGGAGAAGAAATGAACAGAAACTTCGACAAGGAAGAAATTCGAATGGCCAAAAGATATTAAAAAATGCTCATCATGAGAGAGATGTAAATCAAAACAATGAGATATCATCTCAAACCACAGAGACTGGCACATATCCAAAAGAGCAAGAACAACAAGTGCTGGTATGGATGTGGGGAAAAGAGAACTCTCATCCATTGTTGGTGGGAATGTCAACTGGCATAACCTTTATGGAAAACAATATGTACGATCCTCCAAAGGCTTGAAATTGAGCTCCCAATTGACCCAGTCATATCACTCCTGGGAATATACCCTAAGAGGCCAAAAACACACAGCAGAAACACCATCTGCACTTTTATTTTCATAGCAGCACTATTCACAATAGCCAGAATCTAGAAACAACCAGAGTTCCTAAGAACTGATGACTGGATAAAGAAATTTGGTACATCTACACAATAGAATATTATGCAACTGTTAGGAAAACTGAAGTTATGAAATTTGCCTATAAATGGATGGACATGGAGAGGATCACGCTGAGTAAAATTAGCCAGAAGGAAAAAGACAGATATAGAATGACTGCATTTATTTGCATGATACACACATATATGTGTGCGCGTATATATATAATATATATATACATATTATGATAACAATATCTAAGGTCAGGCAAAACATAGATCAGGCAGTCTTGTCAAAGGTGGAAATTACCACAAATGTGTGGGAGTCAGAGGTTAGTTAAGACAGAGAAGGGAACAGTGTGCTAATAATTGTCGAAAGTGCTAATACCAACCTAGAACTCAACATTGAACACAAGCAAAAAGATACACATGATAACTTCTAAATGTGTGTATTGCAATCCTCAATGTGTAAGAGAAGGAAGAGAGAGAGAGAGAGAGAAAGAGAGTAGAGAAGAAATAAAGAACCTGCCATAAGGAAGGCTAGGGAAGGGGAGGGAATTGGAGACATTGGTGGTGGGAAATGGGCACTGGTGGAGAGATGGGTGCTGGAACACTGTATGACCGACACACAAACATGAACATCTTTGTAATTGTATGTCTCATGGTTGTATAATAAAATATCAAAAAAAGAATGGTGTTTCTGCTATTTTCACACCATTAGTCAACAGACATGTAACACCCAGTTAGTATATGAAGATTGATATAAATTACTACAGTAAACCACCACTTGCAAATCTGGGCATGATCAAACATTATCATATGACTGAGGTTAGCTAATGGCTATCAGATTATGGACACGACTAATTAAAATAGGCTTTATAAAGATCTACCAGATAGTGATCCAAATGTAATTAGAGGCAATAACTCAATCTTTTATTTAACACAGAGGTATTTTGAAATTCACAAATTACTTAAACACTAAGTCGTTTCTGAATAACAGATACAATATTTTCTGATATCTAGAACTGTACAGAAAATTTAGATATTTGGAAGGGTGAAACACAAGCTTAAATTTTATGCAAACCATAAGTGAGAAAACTTTTGCAAGTGAAAAATAGATTGCACTTTAAGTTTAGTGTATCCCCTCTTATCAGACACAATCTACAATCACAAGATGAAGCTGGGGTGACTACTTCACTTGCTTAAGGCTTTGCTTGCTTAGAGAAATTATCAAAATCACTAACACTGGGGCTGGATTACAGGAGATAAACTCTTGCCTTGCATGCAGCTGACCCAGTTAAGTCCCTGGTATTGCATGTGGTCCACCAAGAACTTTGGGGTTACTCACGCATCACTGAGCACTGTTGAGTGTGGTCCCACTTCCCCACTCCAAATAATAACTACTGGGACAACTCATCATAGAGACTTTGCTGGCATTGCCTCACCATTATTTATTATAGCACAGTATCTTCCCAAATGCAAGCTTAACAGCAGAGTTTCCAGTCTTAAGACATCATCGCCCAGGAGCCTAAGGCTCAGGATTGATGTATGAAAGTTTGTCAACAGACATTACCACCTGCACCTATAACAACATTAGCATGTACTAAGGCTGTCATTAGCTAATTGCATGGCCTTTCCTATTTGTGCCAGCTGGCTGTGATTGAAGCTTGCATAGGCTTGGACTCTAGGCATGACACATTTCATTACAGATTCAATATGTGGTAAATAGAGATTAGCCACTTGCATTCTCCCAAGGTTTTGTACCCCAAGTACATATTTTTTTAATTTTTAATTTTTACAATTACAAAGATATACAATTAAAAAGTTCATATTTGGGTTTTGGTCATACAGTGTTCCAGCACCCATCCCACCACCAGTGCCCATCTCCCACCACCAACTACCGGGTTCCCTCCCCATCCCCCCCTTCCCCCAGCCCTCCTCCATGGCAGGTTCTTTATTTCTTTCCCTTTCTCTCTCTTTCTCTTTTCCTTCCCTTCCAGACTATGGATTACAGAACATACATTAAAGGGTTGTCATGTGTATCTTTTTGCCTCTATTTAATGCTCAGTTCTAGGTTGGCATTAGTACCCTCAACAATTGTTAGCACACTGTTCCATTTTCTGTCTTACCTAGCCTCTGACTCCCACACGTTTATGATAATTTCCACCTTTGACAAGACCTCCTGATATATGTTTCACTTGATTTTGGATATTGGTATCATAATATGTACACATATATTTATGTTATGCAAATAAATGCAGTCATTCTGTATCTGTCTCTCTCTCCTTTTGGCTAATTTCACTCAACATAGTCTTCTCCAAGTCCATCCATTTATAGGCAAATTTTATAACTTCATTTTTCTAACAGCTGCATAGTATTCCATTGTGTAGATGTACCAAAAGTTTCTTTATCCAGTCACCAAGTACATATTTTGTCTGACTTCTTAGTTTATTATAGTCCTAATATTAAAAGATATCCCTTGTTTCTTTTTATTTTAATTGACTGGATCATGCCATGTTTTGGTCTCTATGCTCACACACACCATCAACATTTTGATGAAACAGTGCCTGTCCCTTCACACCCACGTTCCAAGCTCCATGCAAGGTTAATACCTAAAAAAAATTTTGCCTTTATCTTGTGACTTAGCTATATTGTTAATAGGGGCCACCAAGCTGAAGCAATTCCTGTATTAAACCCTACTGTTTGTGTCATCATTAATCATGAAAGTGCTTTAAATATTAAAACCTGGGAGAAGGCGAGCAAGAATTCACTCAAAGCAGCTGCTAAAGGACAAGATGAAAGGTAGAAGTGTTAGAAGTGTTTTCTCTCTTTAAAGTTATGCAGATCTGTTCCCTTTGCCAGTCTCCAATCAAAGTTTAAAGAGAATAAATTGCTCACTTTCACAGTAAGTCATGAAAGCAAGTCATAAGTGGCACAGAATTTCTTCTTCCTGTTGACATTTTATGCTGATAAACTACATATCCAGGTAAAGTCCCTGCTCAATACCCAAGTTAGCTTCTACTACAACTAACAGGGACAGCAGAACTTTAAATCAGGGTGAGTTCTCTGAGATATGAAGTACACATTCAGAAAAGCAGAGAGCAAATGCTGTACTTGTTTTTGTTTTTACATTTAGCAGAGCTAAAATGTGGCCTATTATTATTCTATAGGCGAGAGAACAAATGCTAGATGATTTAAAAAAAAAGTCTGTCAGAAAGAGTATTGGCAGGATTTGGAAGAAATACCAAGCTTCTTGTTTATTTGGTCAAATTACAGAAAGGAGAACGCACAAAAGAGACAACTGGAAAATATTTTAATATACAAAATTTTGCCTATGAGGTCAATAATTTCTGAAGAGGTCACATATGAGACGGCAACTTTTGGCTCCCAATATTATATTACATGTTAAAAGTTGCTAAAAGAGAGTGCTTATCACAAAAAAAAATAACTGAAAGAAAGTGAGGTGATGGAATTATTGTACCAATCATTTAGGATGTACACATATATCAAATAATTGTGTTGGACAACTAAACTAGTACAATAGTATAAGCCCATTATCTCAATTTAACAAGAAAAACACCCACAACATTGAAGCTAAAGGTATTTTCAAAGATGAACCACCACTACCAAAGCCACTAGAAGGAAAGGTAAACATATGGAACTACATGAAACTAAAAATCTTCTTCACCTCAAAAGAAACAGTGACCAAGATATAAAGACATTCCACAGAATGGTAAAGAATATTCACCCAATACCCATCTGATAAGGGGTTAATATCCAGGATATATCAGGCACTGGTAGAACTTTACAAGAAGAAAACAGCAAACCCCATCAAAAAATGGGGGAAAAGAAATGAACAGAAACTTTGACAAGAAATTCCAGTGGCGAAAAGACATGAAAAAAGGCTCATCATCATTAATCATCAGAGAGATGCAAATCAAAACAACAATGAGATATTATCTCACACCACAGAGACTGGAGCATTTCCCAAAGGGCAAGAACAACAAGTGCTGGTGTGGATGTGGGGGAAAGGGGACTCTCATCCATTGTTGGTGGGAATGTCGACTGGTACAGCTTTTTTGGAAAAAAACAATATGGACATTACTCCAAAGACTAGAAATTGAGCTCCCATTTGACCCAGCCATATCACTCCTGGGAATATACCCTGGGAGGCCAAAAACACACAGCGGAAACACCATCTGCACTTTTATTTTCATAGCAGCACTATTCACAATAGTCAGAATCTGGAAACAACCAGAGTGCCCAAGAATCAATGACTGGATAAAGATACTTTGGTACATCTACAGAATAGAATACTAAGCAGCTATTAGGAAAACTGAAGTTATGAAATTTGCCTATAAATGGATGGACATGGAGAGGATCATGCTGAGTGAAATTAGAGGGAAAAGACAGATAAAAATTACTGCATTTATTTGTGGTATATAAAAAAATAGCATGATACCAATATCCAAAGCCAGACAAAACATGGATCAGGAGGTCTTGTCAGTGGGTAAAACCTACTACAAATGTGTGGGAATCAGAGGTTAGGCAATACAGAATAATTATTGTAAATGATAATACCAGCGTAGAACTGAGCATTGAAAGTAGGCAAAAGGATATACATGATAACCTCTAACTGTATGTATTGCAAGCCACAGTGTGTAAAAAGGAGAGAGAGAGAGAGAGAGAGAGAGAGAGAGAGAGAGAGAGAGAGAGAGAGAGAGAATGAAAACTGCCTGCTATAGATGCAGGCTGGGAGAGGGGGAGAAATCATTGGGCATTGGTGTATTGGTGGAGGGAAATGGGCATGGGTGGAGGGATTGGTGCTGGAACACTGTATGACTGAAACCCAAATATGAACACTTTTGTAACTGTATATCTCACAGTGATCACTATCACTATCTTCCCGTTCATCATCAATTTGCTTGAGCGGGCTCCAGTAACATCTCCATATATCCTGTCTCATGCTAGTAGAGCCCAAGGGCATCTGCTCGCTCCAGGAACATAAAGAGCCTCAAACCATTTTATTAGGTCATGGGAATGAACTAATATAATTGTTCCTGGTGTTTGGCATATCAAATAGAACACAGGCAGCTTGCCAGGCTTGCCGTGATATAATATCTCACAGTGATATAATAAAAATTATTTTTTTATTTTTTATTTTATTTTTTATTTTTACAGAGATATGTCACTGTATATCTCAGTGATATATTAAAATTTTTTTTAAAAATCAAGAAAAACAAAACAAGAAGTTTACCTGATTTATTTATTTGATTTCATTTTGTTTAATGAATTTTAAAATTAAGTATTTCTTCCTCAGAGGTTTTTAATAAAATCAAATACTTGAGTAGGGAAGAAGAAAATTCTTGAGTTTTCTGAACTTGTTTACTTGTTCAAATAACCCATTGGGTTCATTCCCAGTCTGATCTGGCATAACAGTGACCCTAATGAACTCAGAGACTAGAAAACCAGTCTAGCTATATTTATTTCAATTCTTTGATCACATTTCCCTGGACTTCACTTTATATACCTGATAGCCTCAAGCATTGTGCTGGAGTTACAGTGAAATAATGGGGTGCGGTTTGTCTTGTTCATTTGTTTGCCTTTGCCACTTCCCAGAGTATAATGCTATAAATATCCAGATCCGGTCTGCATAAATCAACTCAAGCTTTTATAAAGCTTTTGTTTTTAGTTTTATTTAACTTTTTCTCATTACTATGATAGAGTTTAGGACAACCATCTGGCATTAACAGTGTCAACATCAGGCAGGGTTTCAAACATTCTGTTTAAACCTCCAATACTTCTTTTTCAATTTTCTTTTTTTTCTTTTTGCTTTTTTTCGGTTGTATCTTGGAAATGCTCAGGAGTTATTCCGGCTCTGTACTCAGGAATTACACCTGGCAGTGCTTGGGAAGACATATGGGATGCCAGGGGATTGAACCCAGGTCTGCCGCATGCAAGCCAAGTGCCCTTCGTGCTGTATGAGAGACAGGGAGTGAGGGGGGGGAGAGGGAGAGAGAGAGAGAGAGAGAGAGAGAGAGAGAGAGAGAGAGAGAGAGAGAGAGAGAGAGAGAGAGAGAGAGAGAGGAGAGAGGAGAGAGAGCATCAGGTTTATATCCAAAAAATAGGCCAAAAAATTTGGCTACTTGCTCCTTTCTTACCATGAGATCAGCAGTGCTATGACGTAAGTTCCCCTTATCTGATCACCTCAGTGTGTCCTAAGGAAGATGTCAAAGACTTTGTTCTGCATCTCTAATCCTTTCAACCATTCTACAGGGCCAGATACTGTTATCCCAACAATGCAAAGGAGAAAAAAAGAAAAGATGGATCCAGTGACTCATGACTATATACTACCAGCCATGTGAAATAGGATTCAAATTCAGGTGAGGTTCAATTAAAAAAAAAATTGTTTGTCTTTAACCTTATGTCTTTTTCTTTTTTTCCCATTAAATCTCCAAAGTAATGATTATGAGAGCTCTTAAATTTTCAAAAGTTATTGAGTCTTCTTTTTTTTGAAAAAATGACTGTTGAAAGGTAATTTCCTGTGACTATAGTGGCAGGTATAATATAAATGGAGAGACTCTGAGATAATGACAGCATACACTGAGACTGTGCCCAAACTCTCTTCACATACTGCCAGGGTGAAGGGGACACAGGTGACTATGTCAGTGAATAATGAGTTATCCTGAGATGGCCCAATACAGAAAGCTTAGAATCAATGCCCCCTATCCTCAGCATATTGTAGGGCATTCATCTGAGGAGTACAAAGAACAAAACAAAATCTATTATTATTAGTTGAGAGATTGCAAGGTAGCCCTCGGAAATACACAGGTTCCTACAAAGTCATTCCTTTGAAGATACTATATTAGTTTTTTCTTCTTGTTTTTGTTTGTTTGGAGGCCACATGTGGTGATGATCAGTGGTTACTCTTGGCATTGTGCTCAGCTATTAGTCCTGGTGGTGTTTGGGGTCTGACCATATGGGATGCCAGGGATCAAATTCAGGTTGACCATGTACAAGATGAATGCCCTATCCACTCTACATCTGGACCCTATTAATTTTTTTACATCTATTCAATTGTTCAGTTTTTCACAAACCATTTATTCTTTACTGTATATAAAGTGATGTTCTAAACATGGGGCATAAGAGTGAAAGAGAATCAGACAAAGATATTATCTATAGAGGACTTAGGCTGGTATAGCACTCCTTAAATTTTAAAAACAGTTATGGAAGTTGACTTCCACCCATCAAAACCTTTTCACTACAGTCCTATATACATTGAAAATGTATACCTTTATCTATCTATCTATCTATCTATCTATCTATCTATCTATCTATCTATCTATCTATCTATCTATCTATCTATCTATCTATCTATCTATCTATCTATCTATCTATCTATCTATCTATCTATCTATCTATCTATCTATCTATCTATATCTATCTATCTAGAAAATTTTGTAGGGCATCATTTACCATTGAAACTTATACTAATCTTTTCTACTTTATTCTAATATTTCAGTTTGATAAAGACAACTTCTTTGAGGGATCAAAAAGTGGCTTGGATAAAGTATGACAGGTGTGTGAACCAGATGATTGTATGAAATCACCAGGGAAGAAGTAAAAAATTTTAGAAGATAAGAGTTCCTCAAAAGGATAGTTGTGGCGGAGAGAGGAGTGGGATTCTAGGGAACAGGGAAGTGCATAATTCATGGCTGCAAGACAGCAGAGAAGCGAAATTAAGAACCAGAAAGGTACCTGGATAAAGTAAGATGGTCTCTGATGTGTCCACAATAATGAAATAACAGGGGGCTGGAGCGATAGCCCAGCGGTAGGGCGTTGCCTTGCACACAGCCAGCCTGTGCCGGCCGGGTTCGATTCCCGGCATCCCATATGGTCCCCGAGCACCGCCAGGAGTAATTCCTGAGTGCAGAGCCAGGACTAACCCCTGAGCATTGCTGGGTGTGACCCAAAAAGCAAAAAAAAAAAAAAAAAAAAAAAAAGGAATAACAGAGTATGGAGTGAAGATTTTGAGCAAAAGCATGAGGGGACAGGGTTGCATTTAGCAAAGTTTTCAGAAGAGAAAGAACTGGAGGGAATGAATTTTTATGAAGAAAAAGAAATAGAAAATACCTATATATTGCATATATATACATATATATGTTTTTATATCAATGACAGAGGAGATACAGTGAAATAAATCATCAAAAATCTAGGAGGAGAATATATTGCAATCTAGGATTTTATCCCCAGCTGGTAATTTAGAGAAAAATAAACGTGTGTTTAGAGAGACTGAGTAATTTACCACTCACTGATACTTATTTAAAAATACACAAAAAAATACTTCAAGAAAATTTAAACCAGAGGAAGGGGTGGGAGGAATACAATGCTTTCTATACTTTTCTGTTTTGAAATAAAAATATTTAAAATATATAAAAATTGAAAAAGACAAATTTAAAATAAAATAAAATTATATATAACAAAACATGTTCAAAACAGAAAAGGGAAGTACATTTGCACAGGACAAAAGCAAATGCTAGCAAATGCTTTCAGGGCAACAAAAATAAAATTATGGATTTATCAATAAACTTTAATGAATATGATGTGAGCAATTTTTATCTGAAGAACAAACTATGTACCAACATTTGCTGAATAAGTCAAAGATGTCAACAAAGAGAAAATGATTTTAAATGTTTGATTTTGATAGAACATTGTTATTTCCTGTCCTTTTGAATGGCTGTGTTTGATTGAACTACAACACACTGACTGGTGAGCAATTCTGAAGCCTTTGTTCTTTAAAAAAGTAAAAATGAACAGTACTGAGCAGACCATAACTAACAAATACACATTTCCAAATTTTTTGAAGTCTACCCTTGCTATTCTATCCAAGGATTAATTATATTAAAATAACAGAATCCAAGTGTATGGTTTGCTACAACATCCCCCTCCTCCAAAAAAAAAAAAAGGCTTTGAAAGGATTCAATGTCTTTTCTTTTTTTGTTTTTGGGTCACACTGAGCAATGCTCAGGGGTTACTCCTGGCTCTGCACTCAGGAATCACTCTTGGCGGTGCTTGAGGGACCAAATGGGATGCTGGGGT
>JAJIBD010033080.1:0-19100 GCA_021461705.1 Cryptotis parvus | reverse complement strand
GCAGGAGTAAAGAGTGGAGCAGCACGGAATGCCTTCAAAAAGCAACGGGCAGCCAGCTGAAAAGACAAAAAGAACGGTCCGGCTCCAGGCACATCTCTTGTACTCCACTGTCACGAAGGTCATAAACCTGAGACCCAACCGGAAACAAATTCAAAGT
Organism: Cryptotis parvus; assembly: GCA_021461705.1. Taxonomy (NCBI): domain Eukaryota; kingdom Metazoa; phylum Chordata; class Mammalia; order Eulipotyphla; family Soricidae; genus Cryptotis; species Cryptotis parvus. Next base: position 18,943 of record JAJIBD010033080.1, on the reverse strand, counting down.
TGATGCATAAAGAAGTTTGATGGTATTTACATTCAATGAATTTTACTGGCACCTAAGAAAGGTGTGAAACAGCCAGCCTTTGGGGGAAAATGGACGAAACTATTAAATCCCATGCCGGAGTAAAAATAAGAAAGAGAAAAATAATGATTGAATGTTTTGATTCAAAACAGTGAGTATAAATATCTAAAACAAAAAACTAGCAAGAAACAAAATAAACTTTGAGTCCTTGCTTGGTGAAAACTATGGTAAGTAACAGAGGGCATGGAAGCAGAGTGAGTATATTTGAGAACAGGGTTTTCTGCTGCAAACCTGGACATTTGGTGATGGTAATGGTGACAATTACACACATTAGACATGAAACAAAAAGCTCTAATTTCATATAATATTAATCTTCTCAGTGCAAAATCTCAAAGAATCATAATAAAAATGCCATTTCACCTATATAGTAAAAAGGTGAGTATATATCAGAAGTAATTAGTAAATTACTTGTGGAATGGACTATCCTTGTGATTTTATATTCTCAAAAGAAAATTTTATAATATTCTAAAAGCTAGACATAGAATTTCATGGTCTCTACCCTGGTGAAGTGAATTAAACATTATTAAGTCAATTTAAAACCCAATTAGGGAGTTTTATGACACAATACATTTTTTATGGTTTAATAGGTGTAAGATTGGAGTCCAATTTCATATAGCACATAACAGCTCATTTCATAGACAAAAAAGTTGAATTTAAGAAACCATAAGAGGATTGCTTTTCTCTATAATCCAAGAGTATTTATAATAAGAAAAATTCCTACACCAAGTAGAAGAATGTGCAAAGAAAAGTTTCATAAGCTCATTCAAAAGATTAACTCATTCAGTAGCTAAGTGAAATTCCCTTAACACTCTCTATCTTCATTTTGGCTATTAATATTTGTGATAGAGTAAGTTTTCCATTCCTCTTTCTGGTGACAGTAGTAAGTAAGTATGCTGAGCTGCTTTGTTTTCATAAAAATTGATACTGTAAAATATTTTTATAGCAGTACTTCACACGGCAGAGCCCTCGGCAAGCTACCTGTGCCGATTTGATAGGCCGGGAAAAGCAGTAACAGTTATAGACCACATTCTTATGACCTGTATATGCTTTCTGGCTCTTTTGAGGCTCTACGTGTTCCTGGAGGACAGATGCCCTTAGTCTACATTAGCATGTGACAGACATATGGAAATGTTGCTGGTGCCCACTAAGCAAATCGATGAATAACAGGAAGACAAGTAATACAAGGGAAAAATGAGCAATCTCCCTACAATTTTTAAATCTGAGTCAGAACTTCTTGTCATATAATATGTAATTATTCTCCATCTGATCAGAATTTATTCTTCCTGTCTTTAAGAACATTATATACTTATTTAAGCACAAAACCAGGGAACCATGTCTAGATTTACTTTTTATCATTTCTTTATAAGGTTTATTAAAGCAATGTGGGGGAAGTTTGTTTAAAGAAGAGTATGGCTAATATACTACAGAGTTATCACAAGGATAAACTGATTCTTGACCTCAGTGCAGGAAGGTAGCATAAGAATGGTGTTTCTCCCAAATAAGAAACTCCTAAGACATAACCAATCCAAAATGACAAAAACCATAGTTAGAGAAAGGAATACTGAAAGTGTGCAAGATCAGCAGTTAAAAAATAACATACAAAGAAAATCCCTAGATTTGTTAGTTAAGAGTTTTCTTGAGGAAACACTCCAAGCCCTGAAGACAGGTGGGGATTTCCAGTTATTTCTTCAACAAAATGAAGGCCTCACCAAGAATTCTTCATTAGGCTAGACTCAAACTAGATTTGAAAAGATAGACAATCTCATAGATAACAACAGCTCAAGAATCCCACACTCAAACCAACTTCAAAAGAAGTACTGAAGGAGCTACTGTAAGATAGGCACAAACCTAAAAGAGCAAATAAATTCTGTCTCTCAAAAGATGGCACAAAATCCTATGACAATAATCTCAATGTCAAAAGCTCCAAATGCCCCAACTAAGACGCGTGAGGAAATGGATTAAAAAACTGAATCAACATTCTGCTGCCTACAAGAAACACGCCTGAATAATCGGATCAAAACAATAGACTCAAAGACAAAGGTTGGAAGATGTACCACTGCCAAACAACTCTTCCAAAAAGGCAGGTGTGTGGCTTAAGCACAGAATCTGGACAAACTTTAGACTCAGGCTGAAAAAAGTTAGAAGGGTGAGGAAGGTCATTTGTAAAAAATTATAAGGGATATGTATACCAGGAAGAAATTGTCACTCATTAAAACATATATTCACCCAATGAAGGGGCCAGCAAAATACTTTCCAGAACAACTGCTATCGTGACATCGTAAAAGAAATACATTGACAGTAACATACGTAGTCGGAGACTTCAACACTACTTTATCAACTCTTGATAGATCAACAAGACTGAAACTCACCGTTGAAATACTGGCCCTGAAGGAAGAAATGGAAGAAAGTGGGCTTTCGTGGTTGATATACATAGGTATTTATTCCCCAAAAAGCTGAATACACATTTTCATCCAGTGCACATGTGGAATTATTCTCCAAGATAGATGTACATGCTGAGGCATAATGTCTACCTCAATAAAATAAAAAACATAGAAATTCTGTCAACTGGTTTTCAGACTATAATGCACTGAAAATGGAAGTAACCACACAGAAACAGGGAGGGAAACCAAACACCTGGGAAACGAAGAGCTCACTGCTGAACAACCAGTGGTTCATAGAAAAATCAAAAAAAGAGGAAATCCAAAGTGATTTCTGGAAACAAATAAAAATGAAGACACAAACTGCCAGAACGTGCCAGAAACAGCGAAAAGCAGTGTTAAGAGGGAAAGTTCACTTAGCCTCCTGCAAGCATTCATCAGGAAAAAGAAAAGGGGGCCCAGATTAACCTTGACTTTACAGCTGCGAAAAAATATTAGAAAGAGACCAGACAAAAGGAGCCCAACCCAGGAAAAAAAGAAGGAAATAATAACACTTAGGAAATCAATGAGCTGGAAACCCAAAAAAACAATCCGAAAGATTAATGAAACTATGAGCTGGTTCTTTTGAAAAAAAAAAATAAAAAGATAGACAAAGGCTGAAGAAGTTAAGGAAAGGGAAAGAGAAAGTCCCAAAAAAATAGAATCCATAGAAATGAAAAGGGAGGACATCATAACAGAAACCACAGAAATCCAAAAATATCAGAGATTACTTTGAGAGCCTTGTATGCCACGAAACAGAAAACCCTGGACGAAAATGGACAAGTAGTCCAAAGACCCTCCCACGAAACTGGAAAGAATAACTACAATACCTGAATAAGCATTCACCATCGAGAAATTGAAACAGTAATTAAAAGTCTGCCCAAGAACGAAAGCCACAGGTTTTTCTAGATGATTCTTTACTGGCTTGTGCGGGCACATCTTTCCCATGGATTCTATCCTGGCATCCCAAATGGTTCCCGGATTTAAGAACCGCCCATGGATTTCCCATGTTTCCTAAAAAAAAAAAAAAAAAAAAAAAAAAAACAATGGATTCACAACAATTACCTCTACAAACTTTTTTAAAAGGAGGACCTACGCCAGTCCTTTTTGAGCTCTTCCAGGAAATAGAAGAAACAGAAACGCTCCTCAAATACCCTAGAGGCACATATCACCTCTGATACCGAAAAGCAGGTAGAGCCAATACAAAAAAGAAAAACAGAGACCAATCCCCTTGATGAACCCTGATGCCAAGATCTTCAACTTAGAATAATAGCAAAACCAGAAACCAAAGACTCATCAAAGGTTATATCTCATGACCAAGTGGGATTCATCCCTCGGAATGCAAGGATGGTTCAACATTCGACCCTAAATCCAATCAGCTTAATACATCAAGTATCAATAAGAGAAAACCATATGTTCATATCAGTAAATGCAGAAAAAGCATTTGACAAGTTCCAACACCCGCTCATGATAAAAACCCTCCATAAAATGATTGAAGGAACCTTCCTCAAGATAGTCAAAGCCATCTACCAAAAAGCCTAGAGCGAGCATCATTCTCAATGGAGAAAAACTGAAAGCCTTCCCTCCTAAGATCGGGGACAAGATAAGGTTGCCCACTCTCACCACTTTTATTCAATATAGTACTGGAGAAGTTGCCATAGCAATCAGAGAAGAAAAATGACATTAAGGGCATCCAGATAGGGAAGGAAGAGTCAAGCTATCACTATTTGTAGATGGCATGACATTATACTCTAGAGGAATGATACTAAACTCTCTACCAAAATGCTCCTAGAAACAATAGATACCTATAGGTAGAGTGGCAGGGTACAAAATCAATTCTGAAAAGTCAGTGGCTTTCCAATATACAAAAACGAAAGAGAAGAAAGGGACATTAAGAAAATCATCCATTCCCAATTGTGCCTACAGAAAATCAAATACCTAGGGAATCAGTTTTTTACAAAGAGTGTAAAAGGACTCTGTACAAAAAAACTCCAAAGAATCCTAGCTTCAAGAAATAAGAGGACACAAGGAAATGGGAAACACATACCCTGCTCATGGATGAGAAGAATCAACGTTATCAAAATAAAAGTAATAGTCCCTAGAGCTTTATACAGATTCAGTGTGCAGTCCCTAAGAATGCCCCATGACATTCTTCAGAGATATTGACCAAACACTTAAAATTTGTTTTTTGGGTTTTTTTTTTAGGGAGCTTTTTGATCACACCCGGCGATGCTCAAGCGGTTACTCCTGGCTCTGTAACAGGAATTACACCTGGGAGTGCTTGGGGACCATATGGGATGCCGGTGATCAAATCTGGGCCAGCACAGGCCGGCCATGCGAAAGGCAAAAGCACTACCTGCTGGACTATCGCTATGGCCCCAAACACCTTTAAAATTTCCAGCATGTATTATTAATAGAATGCCCATGGATAGCTAAAGCAAACTTGGGTAAAAGAAGATGGGAGGCATCACCTTTCCCAACTTCTCAAACACTCTACTATAAAGCAGTATTAATTAAAAATGGCATGGTATTGTAATAAAAACAGACCTGGCACCTATGGAATAGAGTTAAGTACCCTGACACGTTAACCTAAATACATGACCATTTAATTTTCTGGGGGTCAATTAGCAAAAATTACAAATTGGGGCAAAGAAAGCCTTCAACAAGTGGTGCTGGGAAAATCCGGGCAGCTACGTGTAAAAAATGAATTTGATCTAACACCATGCACTTGATCACTTGATCACTTGAATCACTTGAATCCCGTTATTCATCGATTTGCTCGAGCGGGCGCCAGTAACATTTCCATTGGACCCTATCACGCGCCAATGTAGCCCAATGGCATCTGGTTGATTCAGGAATATGAAGAGCCTCAAACCGCTCCTTCAGGGTCTTGACAAGGAAGTCTGACCATCTTGTAGGTGGGCGGCCACGTGATCTTTTGACATCCCGTGGGATCCAGTCGGTAACGGCTCTAGTCCAGCGGTTGTTTCCAAATCGCATTACATGTCCAGCCCATCTGATTTTCGATGCCTTGGCAAACGAGACAGCGCCCCTGATTCTGGAATAGCGACGGAGGTCAGAACTCCGGATTCCTTCTCTCACTTGAGTGAGGCGTGATATTCCAAGCATAGCTCTTTCGATTCCTCTCTGGGAGACCCGAATAGCATTCTCATCCTGCTTTCGTAGGGCCCAGGTCTCTGAGGCGTATGTTAATGCAGGGAGAACGGTGGAGTCAAAGAGATGTGCCCGGAGCCGGAGGTTCTTTGTCCTTTTTAGCTATTTCTTCGATGCCTTTGAAGGCATTCCATGCCGCTCTCTTCCTCCTGCGCAGCTCAGGTTTTAGGTCGCTCATCATGTTGATTTCGACCTAGGTACACATAACTGCTGCATTCAGAGATGTTTGTTCCATTGAGAGTGAATGGGGCCTCAGGAACTAGTTCATTCTTCATGAACATTGTTTTCTTTAGATTCAGCTGTAGACCTATCTTTCCACATTCTCGGTCAAAGTCAGCCAGCATTTGTGCCGCTTGGCTAATGTTTGGTGTTATTAGAACGATGTCATCAGCTAAGCGGAGGTGGTGTAGTTGCCGACCATCTATCTTCACTCCCATTCCTTCCCATTCTAATTGTCGCATGATGTTCTCGAGGGTGGCGCTGAAGAGTTTTGGTGAAATGGTATCACCCTGTCGAACCCCTCTTTTCACATTAATGATCACTTCTTTGTAGAATGGTGAGATCCTGGTGGTGAATCCGTAATACAGCTCACGAAGGATCTTGATGTATTGGGTTTGAACACCCTGTTTGGCTAGGGCTTCGATGACTGCTTCAGTCTCCACAGAATCAAAGGCTTTCTGTAAATCAATGAACGTGGAGACAGAGCGGCATCTTGTACTCCCTACAAACCTCAATGAGCTTGGTTACTGTGTGGATATGGTCGATTGTGCTGAATCCTTTCCGGAAGCCTGCTTGCTCGCATGGTTGTCCTTCATCTAGTGTTCTGCTAATCCTGTTCAGGATGACTCGTGTAAACAGCTTGTAGATGACGGACAACAGGCAGATGGGGCGATAGTTGCCGATGTCGTGAATGTCTCCCCTTCTTGAACAGTAGAACTGTCCTGCTGGTTTTCCATTGGGAGGGCACCTTGCATTCGGACAGGTAGCGTGTGAAGAGCCGAGCTAGTGTATTGATGAGTACCGACGGCAGATTCTTCAGGTGTTCGGGTCTGACTTTGTCTGGGCCTGGTGCTGTTCCCTTCTTTTACCGACGAGATGGCATGTCGGATTTCAGAAGGGAGAACGCTGGGAATGACATATCCATCCTGTGGAATTTGGTATGTGGGCAGGTGGATGTGGCTATCAAAGAGATTTGAGTAGAAGTCCTGGATAATCTTCTCCATTGCCTTTCTGGAAGATGTGGATAGATCCATCAGGGCGTCGGAGGGCAGTCATCTTGGTCTTATAGTTGGCAAAGGACAGGCGGGCAGTGCGAATGCTTTTCCCGGCTTCTGCTGCATCTTCCAGTATTTCTGCTCTTCTGTCTTTGAGGTCTTTCTTATCGCTTCTCTGCACCGCTTAGCAAGCTTGGACGTTAGCATTTGGTCTCCTGAGGCTCGCGCCTTGCCACGTTGGCGAATGAGCTCAAGAGTTTCTGAAGACAAGCGTCCTTTTGTGTCTTTCTCTCTCAGCATTCTTCGCACAATCATGGAGGTGCTGAACCAGTCGGTTGTATTCTTCATCGATGTCGCCAATGATGGTATCTTCCCATGTTGCTGCAATGGTGCCAAAGAGTTCCCAGTTGGTGGTCGCTCTGGGAGTTCTCTTCTTAAACTTTGCAGCCTTTTCTCCCCATTGCGGGAAGTAGAATTTTGCACGAAGGAGACGGTGGTCCGATCCTGTTTGGAATTTGGGGACTACAGCTACATCGGTCAGACAAAAACCGCCGATTGAAGATGATGTGGTCAATTTCATTGTGGAACTGTCCGCCAGGAGATTCCCATGTCCAACGCTTCGCTTCAGCCTTCTGGAACTGTGAGTTCCCATGAATGGTCTTGGTGGACATGATGAACTCAGATAGTCTCTCACCCTGTTCGCTCCATTCTAGGCCATGGGTCCCGATGTGGAGTTCTTCAGCCGATCTTCTTGGTCCTATCTTGGCATTAAAATCACCGACTATGATCTTGTAGAAGGTGTGATCTTTTTTTATAGAACTCCTCCAATTCCATGTAGAATTTCTCAATTTCATCTTCTTTGTATGTGGATGTTGGTGCGTAGACAATGAAGATAGAAATTGCTGGCAGTGGGCCACATCTCTTCAAGTGTAATCATCCTATTCGGTTTGTTAGGCATTCAAATGAATCAATGTTGACGGCCATGTTCGTGTTGGACAAGGACACCAACGCCACCGACGCCTTCTTTCGCCGCATGTTCCAAGGAACAATTCTTCTCCGGTGTCAAATACAGCATGATGCGACTGACGCCTCCTCGTCTCAGTCAGACCAATGATGTCGCACTTGATCTTTTGCGCTTGCACCATCAGATCCTCAATATATGCTTCCGATGCCAGCGTACGTGCATTGAAAGTACAGACAGTCATTTTAGTCCTTCTTTGTTTTGGCAGCCTAGGATGGCCATGGAAATTTTATCAGGCACTGCTTGTTTGCCTTTCTTACTGCTGCCGTATTAAGGGCTCTTTCGGGTCAGGAAAATAAACATTTCTGTTACTGGATTTGGCATATCGAACACGCATCGGACAGCTTGCCAGGCTCTGCCATGCGGGCGCTATATTCTCATTACTTTGTGGGGCTCTCTCAGAGGGGTGGGTAGAATATTTACGGTAATTTGAGGTAAACGCGCGGCGCAGGCGCAATGGGGAAAGCTGGTTTCTGCCTGCCGGGTGTACCTGTGTGTCTTAGGCTCCAAGCATTCCTCTGAAGGGCGGGTCTCTGCGGGTGGGTCCTTGTAGGCTGGGTTTCTGACAAGCCGGGCTGGAGACTGGATTAATCTGTGGGCTGGAGACTGGATTAACCTGCTGCGGAGCGTGGATTGTGAAGATCACTGCCAGCAAGGTGTGGGTGTTTCTCTGGGCTCCTCTGAGGCTCCATCGGGATGGTGGACTCGGGTCGGAAGTTGCTCTCGTGGTCCATGGAATGGTGGGGGTTCAACGGGAAAGCTGGTTTCTGCTCTGCTGGGTGTACCTGTGTCTTAGGCCAAAGCATTCCTGGCTTGGAAATACTCTCCTGGAAGGGCGTGGTCTTTCCTTCACACATGCACAAAAACAAATCAAAATGGATTAAAGATCTCAATTTTCAGACCCTAATCCATAAAGTATACCAAAGAAAATATAAGGAAAAAACCCTCCCACTGACACTAAAGGGGCATCTTCAAAGGTGAAACACCACTAACAAAGCAACTAGAAGCAAAGATAAACATATGGGTAACTACATGAAACTAAAAGCGGAAAAAAAAATATTTCTTATTCATCTCAAAAGAAACAGTGACTAACATACAAAGAGAGTCCACAGAATGGGGAGAGAAATATTCAACCAATACCCATCTGATAAGGGGTAAATATCGAGGAGATATATCAGGCATTGGTAGAACTTTACAAGAAGAAAACAGCCATATCCCCCACAGAAAATGGGGAGAAGAAAATGAATAGAAACTTTGACCAAGGAAGAAATTCGAATGGCCAAAAGGCATATGAAAAAATGCTCATCATGACACTGAGAGATGGTAAATCAAAAACAATGAGATATCATCCCAAACCACAGAGACTGGCACATATCCAAAAGAGCAAGAACAACAAGTGCTGGTGTGGATGTTGGGGGGAAAAGAGAACTCTCACCCATTGTTGGTGGGAATGTCAACTGGTACAGCCTTTGTGGAAAACAATATGGACATTCCTCCAAAGGCTAGAAATTGAGCTCCCCATTGACCCAGCCATACCACTCCTGGGAATATACCCTGGGAAGCCAAAAACACACAGTAGAAACACCATCTGTACTTTTATTTTCATAGCAGCACTATTCACAATAGCCAGAATCTGGAAACAACCAGTGTGCCCAAGAACTGATGACTGGATAAAGAAACTTTGGTACATCTACACAATGGAATACTATGCAGCTGTTAGGAAAAATGAAGTTATGAAATTTGCCTATAAATGGATGGACATGGAGAGGATCATGTTGAGTAAAATTAGCCAGAAGGAAAAAAGACAATATAGAATGACTGCATTTATTTGCATATACACACATATATATAGGCGTATATATATATATATATATACATATTATGATACCAATATCCAAGGTCAGGAAAAACATGGATCAGGAGGTCTTGTCAAAGGTGGAAATTACCACAAATGTGTGGGAGTCAGAGGTTAGTTAAGACAGAGAAGGGAACAGTGTGCTAATAATTGTCGAAAGTGATAATACCAGCCTAGAACTGAGCATTGAATACAAGCAAAAAGATACACATGATAACCTCTAAATGTGTGTATTGCAATCCTCAATGTAAGAGAAGGAGAGAGAGAGAGAGAGAGGAAAAAGAAAGAAATAAAGAACCTGCCATAAGGGCAGGCTAGGGGAGGGGAGGAATTGGGGACATTGGTGGTGGGAAATGGGCAATGGTGGAGGGATGGGTGCTGGAATACTGTATGACTGAAACCCAAACATGAACATCTTTGTAATTGTATGTCTCATGGTTGTATAATAAAAATATCAAAAAGAATGGTGTTTCTGCTATTTTCACACCATTAGTCAACACATAACACCCAGTTAGTATATGAAGATTGATATGTAATACTGCCAGTAAACCACCACTTGCAAATCTGGGCATGATCAAACATTATCATATGACTGAGGTTAGCCAATGGCTATCAGATTATGGACACGACTAATTAAAATAGGCTTTATAAAGATCTACCAGATAGTGATCCAAAATGTAATTTAGAGGCAATAACTCAATTCCTTTTATTTAACACAGAGGTATTTTGAAATTCACAAATTACTTAAACACTAAGTCGTTTCTGAATAACAGATACAATATTTTCTGATATCTAGAACTGTACAGAAAAAAAAAATTCTGTATATTTGGAAGGGTGAAACACAAGCTTAAATTTTATGCAAACCATAAGTGAGAAAACTTGGGCAAGTGAAAATAGATTAATCTTTCGTTTAGTGTATCCCTGTATCAGACACAATCTACAATCACAAGATGGGGCTGGGGTGACACTTCCTTGCTTAGCGCTTGCTTTAGCTTTAGAGAAACTATCGTAAATCACTAACACTGGGGCTGGATTACAGGAGATAAACTCTGCCTTGCATGCAGCTTTAATTCAGTTAAGTCCCTGCTATTGCATGTAAACCACCAAAGAACTTGGGGTTACCACGCATCACTGAGCACCTCGTTGAGTGTGGTCCCACTTCCCCATGTTAATTCCAAATAATAACTACTGGTACAACTCATCATAGAGACTTTGCTGGCATTGCCTCACCATTATTTATTATATACAGTATCTTCCTAAATGTGTGCTTTAATTGTAGAGTTTCCAGTCTTTAAGATTATCACGCCCCAGGAGCCTAAGGCTCAGGATTGATGTGAGCATAAGTTTTGGTCATCAGACATACCACCTGCACCTATAACAAACATTAGCATGTACTAAGGCTGTCATTAGGCTAATTGCATGGCTCTTCCTATTTGTGCCAGCTGTGGTTGTGATTGAAGCTGCAAGGCTTGGACTCTAGGCATGGCTGACATTTATTACAGATTCAATATGTGGTAAATAGTGAGATTAGCCACTTGCATTCCGTAAGGTTTGGAGACCAAGTACATATTTTTTTTAATTTTAATTTTTACAATTACAAAGATATACAATTAAAAGTTCATATTTGGGTTTTGGTCATACAGTGTTCCAGCATCCATCCCCCCACCAGCGCCATCTCCCACCACCAAAACTACCTGGTTCCCTCCCCCTTCCCAGCCCGCCTCCAAGGCAGGTTCTTTATTTTTTTCCCTTTCTCTCTCTTTCTCTTTCCTTCCCTTCCAGACTATGGATTGCAGAACATACATTAAAGGGTTGTCACGTGTATCTTTCTGCCTCTATTTAATGCTCAGTTCTAGGTTGGCATTAGTACCCTCAACAATTGTTAGCACACTGTCCATTTTCTGTCTAGCAGCCTCTGACTCCCACACGCTTCTGATAATTTCCACCTTTGACAAGACCTCCTGATCCATGTTCCACTTGGACCTTGGATGTCTTCGTAACTTATGTTACACATATATTTATGTTATGCAAATAAATGTAGTCATTCTGTATCTGTCTCTCTCTTCTTTTGGCTAATTTCACTCAACATAATCTTCTCCATGTCCATCCATTTATAGGCAAATTTTATAACTTCATTTTCCTAACAGCTGCATAGTATTCCATTGTGTAGATGTACAAAAGTTTCTTTATCCAGTCACCAAGTACATATTTTGTTCCTCTGACTTCTTAGTTTATTATAGTCCCAATATTAAAAGATATCCCCTTGTTTCTTTATATTTTAATTGGACTGGATCATGCCATGTTTTGGTCTCTATGCTCACACACCCCAATTCAACATTATGATGAAACAGTGCCTGTCCTTCACAATCTAATGCTCTGGGCAGCTCCATGCAAGTTAATACTCTGTGTATTTCTTGGCTCTTTATCTTGTGACTTAGCTATATTGTTAATAGCCACCGTTGAAGCAATTCCTGTATTAAACCCTACTGTTTGTGTCATCATTAATCATGAAAGTGTTTTTAAATATTAAAAACCTGAGAAGGCGGGTGCAAGAATTTTTCAAAGCAGCCGCTAAAGGACAAGATGAAAGGTAAAGCAGCTAGGAAGTGTTTTCCTCTTTAAAGTTATGCAGATCTGTTCCTAAGGGGTCTCCAATCAAAGTTTAAAGAGAATAAATTGTTCACTTTCACAGTAAGTCATGAAAGCAAGTCATAAGTGGCATCAGAATTTCTTCCTTCCTGTTGACATTTTATGCTGTGATAAACTACATATCCAGGTAAAGTCCCCGGCTCAATACCCAAGTTAGCTTCTACTACAACTAAATAGGACAGCAGAACTTTAAATCAGCTTAGTTCTCTGAGATATGTAAGCACACATTCAGAAAAAGTAGAGAGCAAATGCTGTACTTGTTTTTGTTTTTACATTTAGCAGAGCTAAAATGTGGCCTATTATTATTCTATAGACGAGAGAACAAATGCTAGATGATTATTTAAAAAAAAGTCTGTCAGAAAGAGTGAGATTAAGTATATTTGAAGAAATACTAAGCTTCGGGTTTATTTGGTCAAATTACAGAAAGGAGAACGCCAACAAAGAGACAATAACTTCAAAATATTTTTAATATACAAAATTTTGCTCTGAGTCATTTTTGAAGAGGTCATAGATGAGACGCACTTTTGGCTCCCAATATTATATTACATGTTAAAAGTTGCTAAAAGAGAGTGCTTACTGCCAAAAATAACAACTGAAAGAAAGTGAGGTGATGCGGAATTATTGTACCAATTCATTTAGTATGTACACATATATCAAATAATTGTGTTGGACAACTAGTACAATAGTGCATAAGCCCATTGGTCTCAATTTAATGTGGAAAACACTCCACAACATTGAAGCTAAAGGTATTTTCAAAGATGAACCACCACTACTACAAAGCCAATTAGAAGGAAAAGGTAAACATATGGAAACCAAGTATTAAACTAAAAAAATCTTCTTCACTAAAAGAAACAGTGACCAAGATATAAAGACATTCCACGCAAAGAATATTCCACTAATACCCATCTGATAGTAAGTTAATATCCAGGATATATCAGGCAACTCCGGTAGAATTTTCTACAAGAAGAAAACAGCAAACCCCATCAAAAATGTAGGAAAAGAAATGAACAGAAATCCTTGCCAAGAAGGAAATTCCGCGAGTGGCAAAAGACATGAAAAGGCTCATCATCATTAATCATCAGGTAGATGCAAAATCAAAACAACAATGAGATATTATCTCACACCACAGACTGAGCATTTCCACAAAGGGGAAGAACAACAAGTGCTTGGTGGGGATGTGGGGAAAGGGACTCTCATCCATTGTTGGTGGAATGTCGACTGGTACAGCTTTTCTGGAAAACAATAATATGGACTTTCCTCCAAGAAATTACATTAAATTGGGCCCCATTTGACTCCAGCCATACCAACTCCTGGGAATATACTCCTGGGAGGCCAAAATCACGCAGTGGAAACACCATCTGCACTTTATGTTCATAGGTGCACTATTCATAATAGTCAGAATCTGAAAACAACCAGAGTGCCCAAGAATCGATGACTGGATAAAGATCTTTGGTACATCCACAATGGAATACTATGCAGCTATTAGAAAACTGAAGTTATAAAATCTGCCTATAAATGGATGGACATGGAGAGTATCATGCTGAGTGAAATTAGAGGGAAAAGACAGATAAAAATTACTGCATTTATTTGTATATATAAAAAATAGCAGATACCAATATCCAAAATAGACAAAACATGGATCAGGAGGTCTTGTCAGTGGGTAAACCTACTACAAATGTGTGGAAATCAGAGGTTAGGGCAATACAGAATAATTATTGTAAATGATAATACCAGCGTAGAACTGAGCATTGAAAGTAGGCAAAAGGATGTATAAAGGTATTGATAAATCCCCTAACTGTATGTATTGCAAGCCACAGTGTAAAAGGAGAGAGAGAGAGAGAGAGAGAGTATAGAGAGAGAGAGAGAGAGAGAGAGAGAGAGAGAGAATGAAAACTGCCTGCCATAGGATTTTGGTGCTGAGAAAAAGAAGAGAAATCATTGGCACATGACATGGAGGGAATGGGCATGTGGTGGAGGGATTGGTGCCGGAACACTGTATGATCGACCAAAATATAATCACTTTGTAATCAGAGCATCTCACAGTGATCACTATCACTATCCTCCCGCTCATCAATTTGCTGAGCGGGCACCAGTAACATCTCCATATGTCCTGTCTCATGCTAGTAGAGCCTAAGGGCAGATGGCTCGCCCAGGAACATAAAGACTAAACCATTATTATTAGGTCATGGGAATAACTAATATAATTGTTACTGGTGTATGGTATATCAATAGAATACAGGCAGTTTGCCAGGCTTGCTGTGCTATAATATCTCACAGTGATATAAATAAAAAAATTATTTTTTATTATTTTTATTTTATTTTTGATTTTATGTGAGATATGTCACTGTATGTCAGCCCTTGTAGCGATATATTAAAAATTTTTTTAAAAATTAAGAAAACAAAACAATGTAGTTTACCTGATTTATTTATTTGATTTCATTTTGTTTAATGAATTTTAAAATTAAAGTATATTTCTCTTTCCTCAGAGGTTTTTAATGAAACTCAAATGATTTATAGGAAGAAAATTTTAAGTTTTCGAACTCCTGTTTACTTGTTCAATAACCCAATAGTTCATTCCCCAGTCTCGACCTCTGGGCAAGCTGTGCTAACAGTTAACTTAATGAACTCAGAGACTAGAAAACCAGTCTTTAGCTATATTTATTTTACTCCTTTGATCACATTTCCCTTTTCGGACTTCTCAACGATATACCTGATAGCCTCAAGCATTGTGCTGGAGTTACAGTGAAATAATGGGGCGCGGTTTGTTCATGTTCATTTGTTTGCCTTGCCACTTCCCAGAGTATAATGCTATAAATATCCAGATCCGGTTCAGGATAAAATCAACCTGCTTTTATAAAGCTTTTGTTTTTAAGGTTTTATTTAACTTTTTCTCATTACTAAGGATAGAGTTTAGACAAATGATCTGGCATTAACAGTGTCAATATCAGGCAGGGTTTCAAACATTCTGTTTAAACCTCCAATACTTTTTGCAATTTTCTTTTTTTCTTTTTTGCTTTTTTTTGGTTGTATCTTGAAATGCTCAGGAGTAAGGCTCCCTACTCTGTACTCGGTGGAATTACACCTGGCAGTGCTTGGGAAGGCATGCTGGACGCCAGGATTGAACCCACCAGGGGCCGCATGCAAGCCAAGTGCCCTTTCAGCTGTATGAGAGAACAGGGAGTGAAAGAGAGAGGGAGAGAGAGAGAGAGAGGGACAGAGAGAGAGAGAGAGAGAGAGAGAGAGAGAGAGAGAGAGAGAGAGAGAGAGAGAGGAGAGAGGAGAGAGAGCACTGTGTTTATATCCAAAATAGGCCAAAAAATTTGGCTACTTGCCCTTCTTACCAATGAGATCAGCAAGTGCTATGACGTAAAAAGTTCCCCATCTCTTGGATCACCCCTAGTAAAAAGTTCCTAAGGAAGATGTCAAAAGACTTTGTGTTCCAGCATCTCAACCTTCAACCATTCTACAGGGCCAGATACACTGTTATCCCAACAATGCAAAGGAGAAAAAAGAAAAGATGGATCCAGTGACTATGACTATATACTACCAGCCATGGGAAATAGGATTCAAATTGTGTGGAGTTCAATTAAAAAAAAAAATTGTTTGTCTTTAACCTTATGTCTTTTTTTTCCGATTAAATTTAAAGTAATGATTATGAGAGCTCTTAAATCTTCAAAAAAGTTATTGAGTCTTCTTTTGAAAAAAATGACTGCTGAAAGGTACCTTCCCAGACTATAGTGGCAGGTATAATATAAATGGAGAGACTCTCAAGATAATGACAGTACACACCGAGATCAGCCCAAACTCTCTTCACATACTGCTAGGCGAGTGGGACACAGGTGACTATGCCAGTGGAATAATGAGTTATCCCGAGGTGGCCTTTTCAATACAGTAAAGCTTCTTTAGAATCATCGCCCCTATCCTCAGCATATTGTAGGGCATTCATCTGAGGAGTACAAAGAACAAAAACAAAATTCATTATTATTAGTTGAGAGATTGCAAGGTAGCCTCTGAAAAACATGTTCCTACAAAGTCACCTTCGAAGATGTACTATATTAGTTTTTTTGGCTTTGGGTTTGTTTGTTTGAGGCCACATGTGGCGATGACTGTGTGCAGGCCTTTGGCATTGTGCTCAGCTATTAGTCCTGGTGGTGTTTGTTGGGGTCTGACCATATGGGATGCCAGGGATCAAATCAGGTTGACCATGTACAAGATGAATGCCCCATCCACTCTACATCTGGGGACCCTATAATTTTTTTACATCATCTATTCAATTGTTCAGTTTTTCACAAACCATTTATTCTTTACTGTATATAAAGTGATGTTTCAAACATAAGGCATAAGAGTGAAAGAGAATAAGACAAAGATATTATCTATAGAGTGTGACTTAGCTGGTATAGCACTCCTTAAAATTTTAAAACAGTTAAGTGGATTCTCCACCCATCAAAACTCAATTACAGTCCTATATACATTGAAAATGTATACCTTATTCATTCATCTATCTATCTATCTATCTATCTATCTATCTACCCATCTATCTATCTATCTATCTATATCTATCTATCTATATCATTCATTCATCTATCTATCTATCTATCTATCTATCTTTCATCTATCTATCTATCTATCTATCTATCTATATCTATCTATCTAAAAAATCTTGTAGGGCATCATTTAACAACCTGCATCCTCGCGTCATCTCCCGCCTCTGCTCCCGAATACTTATTTTGATAAAGACAACTTCTTTCGAGGATCAAAAAGTGGCTTGATAGGATGACAGGTGTGTGAACCAGATGATTGTATGAAACTCCACTCAGGGAAGAAGTAAAAAAAAATTTTAGAAGATAAGAGTTCCCTCAAAGGATAGTTGTGGCGGAGAGAGGAGTGGGGACCCTAGGGAAAACAGGGAAGTGTATAATTCAGGCTGCAAGACAGCAGAGAACTAAATTAAGAACCAGAAAGGTACCTGGATAAAGTAAGATGGTCTCTTGATGTGTCCACAATAATGAAATAACAGGGGGCTGGAGCGCCAGATTCAGCTGTAGGGCGTTGTCTTGCACACAGCCACAGTTTGCTGCCTGGCCGTTCGACTCCCGGGGCATCCCATGCTAAGGGCCCCCTCAGCACCGCTTTTCAGAGTAATTCCTGAAAGTGCAGAGCCAGGACTAACCCGTGAGCATTGCTAGGTGACCTGCAAAAAAAAGGGGAATAACAGAGTATGGAGGAAGATTTTGAGCAAAAGCATGAGGGGACAGGGTTGCATTTAGCAAAGTTTTCAGAAGAGAAAGAACTGGAGGGAATGAATTTTTATGAAGAAAAAGAAATAGAAAATACCTATATATATGCATATATATACATATATATAAGTTTTTTATATCAATGACAGAGGAGATACAGTGAAATAAATCATCAAAAATCTAGGAGGAGAATATATTGCAATCTAGGATTTAATCCCCAGCTGGTAATTTAGAGAAAATAAACGTGTTTAGGAGAGTAATTTTACCACCACTGATACTTATTTGGAAAAATACAAAAATACTTCAAGAAAATTTAAACCAGAGGAAGGGGTGGGAGGAATACCAAGTTTTCTATACTTTTCTGTTTTGAAATAAAAATATTTAAAATATATAGTAAATTGAAAAAGACAAATTTAAAAATAAAATAAAATTATATATAACAAACATGTCTAAAACAGAAAAGGGGAAGTATTATTTGCATTGCAGGACAAAAAAGCAAATGCTAAATGCTTCAGGCAACAAAAATAAAATTATGGATTTATCAATAAACTTTAATGAATATGATTTTTATAATTTTTATCTGAAGAACAAAACCATATGTACCAACATTTGCTGAATAAGTCAAAGATGTCAACAAAGAGAAAAATGATTTTAAATGTTTGATTTTTCGAGAACATTGTTATTTCCCTGTCCTTTTGAATGGCTGTGTTTGATTGAACTACAACACACCTGACTGGTGAGCGCAATTTGAAGCCTTTGTTCTTTAAAAAAGTAAAAATGAACAGTACTTGAGCAGACCATAACTAACAAATACACATTTCCAAATTTTGAAGTCTACCCTTGCCATTCTATCCAAGGATTAATTATATTAAATAACAGAATCCAAGTGTATGGGTTTTAAGGCTGTAAACATCCTCTTCCTCCCAAAAAAAAGGCTTTGAAAGGATTCAATGTCTTTTCTTTTTTGCTTTAGTCACACTGAGCACGCGCTCAGGGGTTACCCTGGCTCTGCACCAGGAATCACTCTTGGCGGTGCTTGTGAGGGACCAAATGGGATGCTGGGAATCGGCAGATTGGCTGCGTTGAAAGGCAAAAATGCCTTACC
The DNA here is from genome assembly GCA_021461705.1 of Cryptotis parvus. Lineage (NCBI taxonomy): Eukaryota > Metazoa > Chordata > Mammalia > Eulipotyphla > Soricidae > Cryptotis > Cryptotis parvus. The sequence continues at coordinate 193 of JAJIBD010033080.1, read as the reverse complement.
TGCTGAACTATCACTCCAGCCCTCAATGTCTTTTTAAAAACAAAACCAACACAGGCTAGAGAATAGAATATTTATTTGGGCATTCTCTGTAATGTTCTATCAAGTATTGCTCATAAAAAGCAACCTTGCTTTTAATAGAACTACAGTAACAAAATGCTAAGCACAAGTTTACATTTTTAGAATCAGGTAATAA
>JAJIBD010033079.1:0-64338 GCA_021461705.1 Cryptotis parvus | reverse complement strand
CGGGAGGCTGCAGTGTGACACAGGAGGGTTTGGGGAGCAGATGTCGGGACAGAGCAGGCTCACCTCCCCTTCTGCTGTGGGCCACTGGGTGCATTTCAAAGCCCCCTGTGTGGGCAGGCGGTGGGCATGCCACGGGCATCAGGCACTGCATGAAATTCGGCGCCAAGGGAGAGGGAAGAAGGTGGGTGCAGGGTATTCACTGCTGGGAAACCAGAGACACAGCTTCGCTCACCACGGTCCCACACAGTCTCCGAGGGGACAGCAAAGGGCACCAGCACATCCACCAGGGACCCTGCTCCCAGCATCCCCAGAGAGAAGGCGTCATGCCAATGGCCAGAACCCCAGTGACCACCAGTCAGCCCAGAGAACTGCCCACATCCCTCTCCCCATTCCCCCAAGCCCCCCCACCCTACTGACTGTAGTCTGACTTCAGTCTTACTGCAGATGTCCAGTACAGACTAAAGTTTCAGGGAAGCCAGCCTAGAGTAAAAGAACCTTTGTGCATCGAACACACAGACCCCAGCCTGGCCAGGGAAGCAGGGACATCACCAGGTCAATAGTTCGGGCAGGGGAGCAGTGAGTCCACACACAGGCCCCACCCCTCAGAGCCCAGTAGAGGGTCCCTGAGGCCCCAAAGCAGAGTAGAAGGTGCTAGAACAAACTTTAGGCTTGAGCAATAGTACAGTGGGTAGGGTGTTTGCCTTGCATGCCGCCAACCGGGTTCAATCCCGGCATCCCATATGGTACCCGATCACTGCCAGGGAGTAATTCCTGAGTGCAGAGCCAGGAGTAACCCCTGAGCATTGCCAGATGTAATCCAAAAAAAAGAAAAAAAAGGGGGTAACCTCTGAGCATTGCCGGGTGTGACCCCTAAAAAAAGAACAAACAAACTTTAAACTAACAACTGACACAAACATTAGCTGCTGAGTGAAGCCAGCCCCAGCTCTTGGGTGGGAGAAACAGGATAGAGACAGAAATTCTCCCCAGACACTTCACTATAGACCAACCGCACTGCCATCAATTTTCCAGCTGGGGAGGCGGGGTACCTTTTCAAGAACTTTGGGGATCAGGGAGGGCTATGGCACAGCAGGCCAGGGCACTTGCCGTCCACGCAGCTAACCTGGTGGTGATCCCCAGCACTCCACTTTGGTCCCCGAGCTCAGGTCAGGAGTGAATCTTGAGGACAGAGCAGGGCAGTACTTCCTCTGAAGTCAGTCAGAAAGAACTGCACAGATACTGCTCCGCCACTCTGCAAAGGGGGAAGACAAGACACACAAAAGGCCGCCTGGTTTGCCCAGGCAATCTGGATACAAGAAGAAACAAATATCGGAGTGCGGAGCAGGGAGCAATAAGCCAGGGGGCACAGATGGATGGGAACTAACCCAGGATAGAGGTGGCCCCACAGATCCAACGGAAACAAGCCGATGTTTACTAGACATGTTGGGAAAATTGGCTCGAGGCTCGGAAAAAAAATACAACTTGATCCCTGCTCGACACCGCAGACAGAGAGGTAGGCTCAGGAGAGTCAAAGGCCTAACCGAGAGATGCACAATTAAGTTAATCGAAGGAAATGGAGACGTTGGCAACCCAAGGAATTTCTTCATCAAGATTTCAGAAGCACAGACTAAAAAAAAAAATCAATGAATTTGTTAGTATCAGAAATGAGACTCAGGGGCGGCAGAGCGATAGCACAGCGGGTAGGGGCGTTGCCTTGCACCACGGCCAACCGGGTTCGATCCCGGCATCCCATATGGTCCCCTGAGCACCACCAGGGTAATTCCTGAGTGCAGAGCCAGGAGTAACCCTGAGCATTGCCGGGTGTGACCCAAAAGGAAAAAGAAAAGAAAAGAAATGAGACTCAAATTTGAGCCTCATTGCTGGATAACTCTGCTGAATGAATGCAAGAAGAGTCAACGGTATCTGGGGCTGGGAATACCGAATGGGACGAAGAGACAGCTCAGCGCACTGAGAACATGCAGAGCCTGCGTACAAACCCCAACACCACCTGGTCCCCCAGAACTGCTAGGAGGGATCCCCAGCACAGCAACTAACTCCTAAGTACTGCCAGGGAGAGACCCCAAAATAAAAACATTATTTTTTAAGCAGGGAATAGATTAGAATATGAATATCAGAAAACAGTCGGGTGTGACCCAAAAAAAAAACAGAGAGAGAGAGAGAGAGAGAGAGAGAGAGATAGTCGAATATTTTACTAGGCGTATCTGAATTTCTAGATTACACCAACAACTCCTGAGAATCAGCATGTACCAGAAAAGAGTCACTTTTGCTGGAAACAGCAGTCACTGCCAACAGGCCATCCCAGGAATGGCAACTTGCAAAGCCATCGTGCCTAAGTGCCTCAGGGACTCACAGGAAATCAAAGCAATGCAAATGAAAGAGGCCCAGAGCACTGACCCTGCCAGCCTCCGGCCCCAAGCAACTCAGGTTCAGAGGCCCAGTGCGGCACCAGGAGAAGCTCCTGGGGAGGTGCAGACCCCCCCAAGAGTGCTGAATCCCACAGGCCCGTGCCCAGGGAATCCCCATCCTCCTCCCACATGAGCCCAGGGGCCCAGGGCTAAGGATGCTCCTTATGGGGACGGATCAACGGGGCTGGGGCGGGACAGAGTCTGGCACACACCTGGGGATGCCGGGACCGCCGGCAGCTGTCAAGCGGTCGGGCCGAGCGCATCATGGGTGTACCGAGCACACATCCAGAACATATCATTTGCACAAATTAATCCTCGGCTCCGCACCCAGACAAAACACACATTTGCAAGAACATATGGAGCAGCACAGCACGGGAAGTGGATTTGAATGGTTGCCTGAGGGGGTGTAAAGAACTTCCGTGAAGAAAGAAAACGAACTGGAAGGCAATGAAGAGAATTCAAAGAATGACCAATTGTGCAAATTCATGGTCTTTCTGTGTGCAGTTGCCTGCCTGGATGATAGGAGGCTGCAGGGAGGGGTCCGTGTGGCGAGGCCAGGGTGACACTGCCTAAAGCAAACAGAATGTGCCAGGGGCAGCCGTGCAGCCTCAGAGCAGGTGTGAGTGAGGCCAGCTTGCGGGCAAAGAGCAGGACAGCGCCAGTCCCCAGGCTACCTGTGCAGACACCAGGCTGGGCTTGTAGGGGTCCCCCACCAGGCAGGGGCTCTGAGGGGTCTCCACCAAGTAGAGCGAGAAGAGGAAAATTGGCAGGTCCACTCCAGCACCCAGAGCTGGACAGTGGAGAGGGGCTTCCTGCACCCGAGGGCCAGCTTGCAGGAGAGAGTCTGCGGCTGAAAGCCCACCGCCTGCCCGGCTGCCCTCCACCTGTCCCCCCATAGCAGCAGGGCTGGGGGACCCTCAGTGCCCACTCTCCCAGCCCACTGCCCCCGGGCCCCAGGCGAGACACTGGCACCAGAATTGCCCCCACGGCACAGGTTCCCATACTGGCCGCTGCCCAATGCACATTGCCCACTCATTCCTTCCTTCCTGCACTCAGGGGCGCCCCAGAGCCCCCAGGCGGGCAGCGCTCACCCTCCTGGAGCTGCAGGGGCTCCACCCATAGTGAGGGACGCTGAGCTGACAAAGGGCCCGCCTGGCACTCTCAGGGTCTCACACCACAGAGGACCCCTGCAGGCACAGTGTGGGGGCTGCACCTGACTGTCAAGGTGTCCTCTGGCTCTGCTCTGGCTCTGGCACCATCCCACCCTCAGCGGAGACATCCAGCAGACCTCCCGCCTGGGCCCAGAAGGGTCCAAGCAGTGGCCTGTGTGTCTGCCTGCAGAAGGGGCTCTGGGCTTTAAAAAAAAAAAAAAGCAAATGTGTAGCCCTGGGGCCAGCTCGGGAATCTCAGGGGGCCGGAGCACAGGGCACCCACTTCCGGGAAGCAGGGTCTGAACCCTCAGTCTTACCCCTCTGCCCCACCCCCCAGGCCAGCCCTGCTGCCCCAGGACCGCCGGGCCTCTGCTCCCTTCCCTGCTCTGTGCAAATATTTACACAGCGCCGCTCCAGGCTCCGCAGACACAACACACCAGGACGCTCTGCAGGCCGGAGTCGCCAAGGCCGACACCCTCCACCCAGCCACCAAGGTGCAACAGAGCAGGAAGCCCCCAGGCAGGCCAGGCACCTGCCCCAGCTCCTGCTCCAATACCAGCAACTCTCTGGGGTGCCCCAGCGCCTGACAGGGCCTCCTCCCCCCCACCTGGTGGCAGCAGGTGCCCCCACCTGACCTGGCTCCCTACGGCCCCCAGCCCGACTAGAGAAGGGGGCTCCCCCAGAGGCTCCAGGGAGCGCTGCACCCCCCCCCCAGCCCCTGCTCAGCTGTTCAATGGGGCCCTCTGACCCCGTTTCCAGGGCAACCGGCCTGCAGCTGGAGTGGAGAAGCCGACACACTCTCCTCTAGAGAGCTCCCCACCCTCCCACGCACAGGCTTCCTGGGGACATGGGGACATGGGGACCTGGAGACCAGGCTTGGGGGAACCCGACAGGAGCCCCAGGGGCCGAGGGGGGGAGGCCGGAAGGGAGGCCCAGACACCGAGAGTCAAGGAAGACAGGGGGGACAGAGTTGGGGAAGCAGGGACACGCGTGCGAGGCGGACTCGAGACCACCGCCGCCAAGGCAAGGCAGGCAGAGGTGGGAGCCCAGAGCAAGGGAAACACCCCTGGACTGTGAGACAGGAGGTACTGGTGTGTCCCACTGCCCCTGGGAAGACCCCGTGGTGGGGGCTCCGCTACCCTCAGGGCCCGCAGGCAGGGGGCCCGCATGTCCCCTCCCTCTGCGGCCTCCCCCACTCCCAGCCGGCCCAGCCACTAAATAATGGGGGCTGTCTGGAGGCGGGCGGGCGCTGAGAATGCGCAGAGCTGGCTAGAGGCATGGACACAGCACAGCTGTCCCCGGTGGCGCCTGCCAGCGAGGAGGCCGCCTCCTCCGCACCCGCGTCCCCAGGCCAGCGGGGCAGCAGTGCACAGGGACAAGCACTGACATGGGCACAGGTCGCCGCTGCCTCCTACCACGGGGCACACACAGCACCCGGCTTCAGCACACAGGGAAGGGAGTGGCACAGGAAACGTAGTCCAGGGCCCAGAGAGCCAGGCTGGAGCCAGAGGGACCCCCGTCCTGAAGGCCAAGGCCATCGGTAAACAGGAGGTACCAGGTGAGGGCGGAGACCCAGCCCAGAGGATTTTCCAGGCCACAGCCCTACTTGGGGCAGGAATCCAGAGAGGACATGGGGCTCCGGTCCTAGGGCCCTGTCCACTGACTCGTAACCGAACGCCAGCCTTGTGGTTCGTCCACCTGTAACTTGAGTGGGGAGATGAAGTGATCCTGAAGGTCACCCAGATCCCGAGCTAGCCCCGGTGCAGACAGGGTCCCCAGCAGGGAGGAGAGCCCGGGGCCCTGTACACAGACACGCCCAGGGAAAGCCAGAAACTCCCGGCCCGCTGCTGCTCGGGGCCAGGTGGCCACAGGCACCCAGGAGTTGGGGAAAGATGGCAGTGACCCTCTGTCCCTGCCTGCCCAAGTTCTGCTCTGAGGCCTGAACCAGGACGGCCATGATCCCATTCAGGGCACCGAGAAACTTCCCGCCACACGCCGCCTGGAGCGTCTTCGGAGGTGACAGATCGGGCGGGGGTGAGGGGGTGGTTCAGCCAGGACAGGCGGAGGCTTGCAGACTGCAGGCAGGACAGACGGAGGCTTGCAGACTGCAGGACAGACGGAGGTCCGCGCTCTGCAGCTTCTCAGCGCAGCGACTTTGGGAAGCTTCCTCAGAATTTCGGTTTCACATCCATAAAAAAGCAGATGCAAACAAAAATAGTCTTGGTCTCCCAGGGTGGTTGCACAGATGCCACGGGATAACGTGTGTGAGATATTCCGCCCCATGTCCAGCCGTGGACACAGCCCAACGCCAGTGCTTGGGGCTAGATGGTCAGGCCGATAGCCATACACGGTCCTTGAGCAGAGAACCTCAGTACAGAAGCAGACAGGAGGGGCACAGGGTTTCCTTGTTCAATCCCTGACATAGCTAAGGGTTACCCAAACCCCACCATGAGTGAGCCCTGAGTGTAGCACTCAGCACCGTCAGGTGTGCCCCCAAAAAACAAAAACAAAAAACCCAGAAAACAGAGAAAGGAGGCCCTGCCTTAAGAGACAGTGTCACCTCCCGGCCAGAACCCCTTGCCATGAGCAAACCTTCTTCCACAGGCCCAGTGGCACCACCTACTCGGACACTCCCACAAGAGCAGAGGTAAAACACAACACCAGGTAGTCTGGGACCACCCTGGTACACAGGCCAGGCGCAGGGGTCCCTGCTGTCCACTGTCTCTGAGCCTGCTCCCCAGGGTTCACACACTGCTCTGGGATGTGAGTTCATAGCTAGCAGGGCCTGTCCAACGCATCGGTACACGCAGGCCCCCAACAGCCTTGAGGGACCGGCCCTGGCCCCGCATGGTTCACCCCTCAGGGGCACAGTGTGGGGGTTGGACCATGCCGGAGCCCCACCCAGGGCTCTGTTTATCCACTGCTCCCCTGCTTTGCTCCGGAAGTCCAGAGCAGCTGGGCTGGGAGGTGGCAGCTGAGCCCAGACACCTGGTGCAGGGGCGTGGGCGGGGCGGCTTAACAGCAAGGTCCAGGGACAGAGGCTGTAGGGAGATGCGCCCAGGCACAGCTAAGTGCAGGAGAGGGGCAGGAGAGAGTGAGCTGGGTCAGGACTGCCAGGGAGGCCTTGCAGGGCCTGTTCCCCAGGTCCACGCCCCCTCCTGCCCAACCTTACACTGCCCGCGTCCACTTGCCACCCCTACTATTCTTGCCCCAAGCTCCCTCCAGCCTCTCCCCTCACCCCACCACGAGGAGGAAGGAGGAGAGGCGCCAGACCACCATGCAAAGCGGCCCCTAGGCCACCCTAAAAAGCATCCAGAGCTTAAAAGACACCCACGAGGGTTCCACACCACACACCTTTGGGCTCCCAGCTTGGGTCACTCCCCCTAGGGTAATCCCTCCCTCTGCCCTAACCGGACACGCCCCTGAGCATCTCTGCCCCGCCCACTCCAGAGAGGCCCCGCCCATCCTGAAAGGCCCCACCCACTCCCGGGAGGCCCCACCCATCCTGAAAGCACCCGGCTACCTTGAGGAGGCCCCGCCCATCCCGAGGGGGCCCTGCACAACCTGAGGGCCCCGCCCACCCCAGAGGCCCCGCCCACACGCGCGCCCCGCCTACCATCCTTCCGGTAGAAGGCGATCTCCACCTTGCGCTCCTCGGCGCCCAGCAGGGCCTGCGCGATTTGCGCAGCGGCGCGGCGCTGCGTGCGCGGCCCGTGGAGGAAGTCGCAGGTGCAGGGCCGCTGCATCACCTCGGCCCGCGAGTAGCCGCACAGCTCGCAGAAGCCGTCGTTGCAATAGATGACGGCGCAGTTCTCCACCCGCGCGTTGGCGATAATGAACTTGCGGCCTAGGTTGGGGGAGGAGGAGAGGGAACGGGCCAGTGAACTGGGACCCCGGCCTCGGGGATTCCCAGTCCTGCCCCGTGTTCTCCGGTCACGCATATCTCCCGGGAGGGGCATCCCCGCCCCGAGGGGCCCGGCGAGGACAGGGTCCCCAGAAGAGAACCAAAGCAGCTGTGCACCGACACAGGTGCCGGGGCTAGCGGCGCGCCCCCTACCCCGCCCCCGACGCGGGCTGGCTGCCTGGCTTCCCCTGGGCAGGTTGCCAACCGCCCCCTCCGCGACCCGGGCCGAAGCCAGTCTGGGCGGGTGTCGGCAACGCGTGTCAGCAGCCGCGGCGGAAGGATAAACAGGGGCCTGGAGAGGCAGGCTGGGAAGGGCAGAGATGGCGGCCAGCCTTCCCTTTGCGCCGGCTTTCCTGACACCACCCCCCACCCCCGCTAGACCGTGGGTGCTGCCTGGGCACTCCTTACCCGGGGATCCTTAGGTAACCCCTCCCCGAGTATCTGCAGACCCCACCAGGTCAGTAATTCGTGAGACTTCCTTGTCCGCTCCAGGGCAGCCGGGGCAGGGAGTGGGCTGTTAAGGGGACGCCCCGGACCGCCTTGCAATGCTTTATGTCAGTTACTACACTGGCCACCTCCGAGGGAAAGGGCATCGCTGTCCTGTCTCACAGAGGAAGAGCCTACGGGCAAGTTCACGGCCATGCCCACATCTTGCTGCTTGAAAACGACAGGCAGCTTCACAAAGACTCAAGCAGAAAGTGAAGGCTGCAAGGGGCTGGGTCCGGAGGGGCTGGGGTTCCCACAGGCTTGAAGCCCAAGATTATAAAGAGCAAGGACAGGGCTCTGCAGCTGCCAGCCTTGGAAATCAGAAATCAGCCTTGTAGGAAGATGACCCAGGCTACAGGGCCCGCGTGCTGCTGCCCTGTCCAGAACAGGGGCCCCAGCGGACCCATTTCATCTGCAGTTGGCTCACCCCAATCACGCCTGCCCCAGGAGAGGAGCAGCAGAGCAGCGGGAATGCCTGCTTGTGCCAGGGACGATGCTCACGGATAACGGCTTTTCACCAACATAAGCTTCCCAGCCACTGGGGCCCTGAATACTGGGGCTCCAGTAGCCGCGAACACTGTCCCTAGTGCAGAGGCACAGCCTTATGCTGCTGCCGGGCACCCCACCCCACCCCCCAACAAGGCCCGGCTACAGAGGAAAGAGCTGAGCAGTACTCTGGGCATCCAGCGCCCTCCTGCCATCCTAAGTGCCCTCACCCCGTCTACTCCAGGAAGTAACTTTCTGTGAGTTGGGTCATCTTAGGTCAGATCCCAAACCAAGCCCCCAAATTCCCAGGCAGCCATGGGCCCCAGGATTTATGGTCCCCTGTGACATGGAAAGCCCCAAGGCCTAGCCTCCACCTGAGTGCAAGGCAGCTGTTGGAGTAGCCAGGCAGGAAATGCCACCTGGCCCCTCTCCCTGGCTGGAGTTTCTTAGAAGGCAGAGCCCCCCCCCCAGCCCTTACTCAGCTCCTGGAATAGGGAGCAAAGGGGACTGCACGGCTCCCTAGTCAGGCCCTCCTGGCCAGGTGTGGATGCGCCAAGGCCAGGGAAGAGCAGGCTCAAGGTCACAGGGCAGGCAGCAGCAGAGGTGGGGCCAGACGCCCAAGCTGTAACCCCAGCCGGCACTGGACCTGGAGCGCTGAGAGAAAGGTCCTGGCCTGTCTCTCCACCAGGCCCCTGCGCCTTCCACCAGGCCGGCTCTGCCCGGGAGGATCAGCTTGTTCCTCAGCTGCAGAGAGGGGCTGCCATGGAGCTGACCCCTCCCCTGCCCCGGCCCACACACAAGCACACGTTGTCCCCGCCCACACGGTCAGGGGCAAAGAATGTCACCATTGCCCACTCCCGAGCCCCATGGCAGTCACACCCCCCCGTGGCACGGACAGCGCCAGGGAGACAGGGCCGCAGGCAGGTGCTCGCTCGCAGTTTCTACTGAACCCTTCTGGTAGCATCCCTAGCAGGCCGGCATTGGGGTATGAACCCCACAAAGGGGTGGGGGACAGCGCCTGCCAGGAAAACTAAGCATGTACGGGGCTGTTTCCCTCACAGCGCTATTGCAGCCCCTCACCCCAGGGAGGCTCAGTGTTAGAGCGCCTAACATTGACGGTGGGACACAAGGACCACACACCCGCCAGGAGCTTCCGCATGGACCCTGCTGACTTTGCTGAGTCCCCACAGTCCCAGGGCTCCCAGGGAACTCAGGGTCCGCTCTTATGCCCCCTGTTCTGAACCCCCCATCCAGCATTGGAGCTGGGAATCCCTACACGCTGCTCAGCCTCCCGCCCCCTGCCCCAACTGGCCAGACCTCTAGGTGTCAAGTCTGGCCCCCAGATCCAAGACTTGCCCCCCACCCCGCCGCGACCCCCTGGCCGCCGCCTCCAGGTGACCAGCCCCGGTGGACTGGCGCTTGGCGCGGCGGCGGCGGCGGCACCGGGCACGCCCCCATCCGCATGCCGGGAACACAGCCCGCCCCCCAAGCCCCCTCCCCAAGCCCCTCCCCCCACTCACTCTGGCCCTCAAACTTGCGGATGATGGTGTCCAGGAAGGTGTTCTGCGGCGCGACGTGGCCCCTCCGCACCGGCATCCTGCGCCCATGGGCGAGCCGGGCGGGCCGCCCCCGGCCCGGCCCGGCCCGGCCCAGCACTAGCCGGCGGCCACGCCGAGCACAGGCTGCGCCGCCCTGGGCTGCGGGCGCGGGGGTCCCCCTCGCCTCCCTGGCTCGGGACCGCGGGCCGGGCCTGGAGCCGCGGCGCTCGGACCGCCGGGCTGCCCTCACACCTGTCCGCCGACCCCGCCGAGCCGCCGGCCCCGTGCCGCCCGCCCGCCCGCCCGCCCGAGCGCCGACAGCCGCTCCGGCGCCCGCGGCTCCGGCTGCGCTGCGGTCGGGCCGGCCGCGCAGGGGTTAACGCGGCGCGCGCCCCTCGGGCTCCGGCCCCACCGCCCCCCCCCACCCGCCGCGCGCCTGCAGCGCCGCCCTCTCCCCACCCCCCACACACACCCCGCGCGCCCGCGCCCGCCATTGGCTGAGCCGCGCCCTGAGCTCCCCTCCCCAGCCCCGGGATCCGCTCGCCGAGAGGAGGGGGCAGGGACCCCTCGGGAGGGGGCCCGAGGACAGGTGCGACGGCTGGTCCCCTGGCTCCGGGGGTGGCGCTGGGGATTCCGCGCGTGCACAGATACACGCACGCGCGCCCCCCAGACACACACCCCTGAAAGGGCTGAAACGGACTTGCAAGCTGGGCCCTCACTCCCTGGGCGTCCCGCCCCCCCACCCCACCACTGCCCCAACCCGCTGTCACAGGCGAGGCCTGGACCACGGGAGTCAAGCCCAGGGTCTCTGGAGGGGGACCCCAGGAACGTGAAGGCTGAGACAATAGCGGAGATCCAGGGCAGCCGCTGATGCTGGAGACCTAGGAGGGGCCAGAACCGGGGCGCCCCTCCCCGGCACATACACGCGCGCACGCAGCCCTCCCCTGGGCTTATGGGAGGGGAGGAGAGAGGGGGTATCCCCGCTCAGGGAGTGAGTCTGACACTAGTTGCAGCCTCCTGGCAACGAGATCAGAGAGAGGCCGTGAGGGTTCCAGGTTCCAGCCGGGGATCCCCAGTACTGACCGCCCTCCTCTCTGCAGCGCGGGGGCGCCAGCCTCACGGGCCAATGGGCGGGCTTGCGGCCCCGCGGCGCTGCGGCGGTCCAGCCCCTCGGAAAACCCTGGCCTAGCTGCAAGCCCTCCCCCCGGCCAGCTGGCCGGCTCCAGCTGCAGCTCCCTTATTTAGGCAAAGAGGTCTGGGGATGCTCAAGGGCTGGCCTAAGTCTGCCCGCCGCCGCCTGCCCACCGCCGGCCGGGGTCTGAGTGAGGGTCTCTGGGCACGAGTGTCTCGGCCCTGAGCAGCCGGCAGGGCCCCAGGAAGGCCAGGGCTGGGAAGGAGTGTTGACAGCTGAGGCCGCTGGGAGGAGTTGGCAGCTGAGCGCCGGCCTGGGTCCCCCTCCCTGCAGATCGGAGCCTGCTAGATGGATGGGGCCGTGTGGGGGGGCCCTGACGGTTTGCAGCTGCCTCTGTCCTTGGAGGCTTGTCACTAGGGAGAGCCATCGCGGATGAGAGGGAGGAAGGGAACAAAAGGGCAGCGCGCGGCAGTCTGCAGGGAGAAAGGCCCTGAGCCAGACCCTGGTGAGGGTTCAGCCTCACCTTCCACCGGGAGCGCAGAGCCACAAACCCCAGGGCTACCGGCCAGCTAGGACACCCCCTTCTTCATGCTGGTGGGTGGGCAGTGACTCAGGGAGGCAGCGGGGGGAGTGGGGGTGGCTCCACCAGCCGATGCTAAAAACGACCAGAGGCTCTTGCCTGCAAACGCGTCTCTCTCGGCCCTCTTCTCATCCGCAGCTTCTGCTCTGCATTTACATGCCTGCGCCTGGGTGGGGACAGTGGGGACAGGCCTGTCCACCCATCCTGGTTCTGGGTGGCACCTTGCCTTCAGCTGGCCCAGCCCCTTCCCCGACCTAGCACCACCCCTTGAGGTGAGCCCCTGTTTGAGTGGGAGTGGGATTGGCGGAACAGTGAGGGGCGGCTACTGTGGGGTGGACCAGGGCCACAGACGCGATGTTCTTCCTCCAGCCATGGTGCCTTCAGGAGGGTGTCCAGCCCAGCCAGCTGTCCACATCCAGGTCCCCAGCTCCCTGCACAGGTCTTTGCCCTATCCCTTGGGAGAACAGAAGGACCAAATCCATGTCCCCCCAACCAAGGTCGAGAAGGGGAGTACCCCCATAGGCGTAATTCTGGGGGCTACAGGTGCAGTAGCCAAAAGCCAAGGGCACAGATGGAATAATAAGGTAGTTCTCCATCTGCCACCCCCACACCCCAGATCTAGAAAAAAAGAACATTGCCCACCCTTCATTCTCAGGGCAGCACCCGAGCACCCCAGGGGGACATTCCCAGGAAGAACACCCCCGTCTTGACTCAGCCAGCGGAGGCTGTGAGACAGACAGCAACATTAGCTGCTGCAGGCTCCCCCAAAGACAATGCCACAGACAAGCCTGCAGGAAGCACCAGCTCAGCTGCGGCTCAGTCAGGGGAGTCGAGCCAGGACATCGTGGAGGAGAGAAGGGCTGGAGCCAAGCTGCCGAGGAGCCCCAGGGAGCAAGCAGGCAGGACACAGCCCAGATGGGGCCCCGAAGAGCCAGTGTCCCCCATGGGGACCGGGAGCGGTTCTAGGCAGACAGACGGGAGGGGCAGTGGGAGGAAAGTCAGCCTGTCCCAGCCCAGAGTGCCCAGGGGAGGCTCCCGCCGCCACTGGCATTGCTTCCCCGTGGGAAATGGGCTGGAGGAGAGGAAGCTCAGAAAGCCATGTTTTCCCTCCAGAAGTGGATGCCCCAGCTTGTGAGAGCAAGCGGGAAGGAGGGGTTGCTCTAATCCGAAGCAGGAGCAACTTCTCTCCCTGTGCTTCCTGCAGCGGTAATTTGCCACCCTTGGCCCATAACCAAGTCTTCCCAACCAGCCCACCGCTCCTGCTGATGGGGCCTTTCCCATACAGGGACTCTCTAAAGAACCAGGCAATGGCAATTGAGGTTCAAGAGTCCTGACTCCTCATTCTGATGTTGCTATGAGTCACATCAACACGTTTGCAGGAGCCCTCGGGGGTCCCTGGCCAGACACTACAGGAGGGCTACGCAGCCATGCATGGATCCTGCTGGGCAGTGACAGTCTCTGAGGCTAAGGCTGCAGTGGGCAGAGGCCAGCGGCACTGTGGGGATTTCCAGGAGGTCTCTGCAGGTCTCAGGGGTACATCCTTGAAGGTCAGGATAGGGCAGGGCAGAAGCAGGGAGGGAGTGACCCCGCAGAAGGTCAGAGACCCGAGATCTGATTGGGGGGCAAAGTCCGTGGGTGCAGGCTGTGGAGGAGAGGCTAGAGACATAGGTGGGGGGCTGGGGTGTTTGGGGTCTGTCCATGTGCAGAGGAGCACCCGGCACCCAGGAGCCAGCCAAACGAGGATTGTCTCGCATTACGGAAGGCTGGTTTGTCCCTGGCATGGATCTGCTAAAGGTCTGTGGTTGGGGAAACTGAGGCAGCCCCCTATTGACATAGCACAGTGACCCGGATCCCAAGGACTTACACATCAGCAGCCTGGATCATGATCCCTGGTCTGCCTTTTAGATGGTTTGTCTGAGACCCCATAAGTCACCTAGGGATTGAGGGAGGGAAGCACACACACACACACACACACACACACACACACACACACTGGTGTTGTCTGTCAACGAGGCCATGGCTGGGTCAGATGCCCCTGTCAGCCCTTGCTCCACGCAGCCCGCCTTCCTCAGGGTATGGGGGCCTCTTTCCCAGGGCCAGCAGGACGTGCATGACCATCAGGCAGCTGCTGCACCTCCTTTAGCTTTGAAAGGTACCAGAAATTACTTCTGCCGTCATCTCAGTTACTAGTGAGGAGAGGCGGCCCACTGCTGAGCCAGAGAGTATGTACCAGGGCCCACTGACCTGGGCCTCTTGGAGAGATAGCATCTATTTTTTTTTTTTTTTTTTGGTTTTTTGGGTCACACCCGGCAATGCTCAGAGGTTACTCCTGGCTCTGCACTCAGGAGCTACTCCTGGCGGTGCTCGGGGGGACCATATGGGATGCCGGGGATCGTACCCAGGCCGGCACAAGCCCGGCCGCATGTAAGGCAAACGCCCTACCCGCTGGGCTATCGCTCCGGCCCCAGCATCTACCCCATCTGTTCCCTGTCAGTCCAGGGCAGAGAGGACCTGGACTGGAACCAGATCAGAGGGACCAGAAGAGGCTCGGGCCAGGTAACTTCAGGAGTACCACTTTCCCTGCCCATAAAGTGACACCAAAAGAAGCAAATCATCTTGGCCACCCCAGCCAGTGATCCCCAATTCTGCTCATATTCACCCCTGGCCCACCAGCCCTGCATGCCCCCAGCCCTTTAGTGCAGCCTTCTAGCTCAGACTCTCTCCTGCGTCCTCACTGGTCCTGGAGCAAAAGCCAGCCAGGAACTACAACGGGGAACCTGTGCAGGCAGCGTGAACATGACTCCAAGAGCTCAAGGTGGGCTGGAGTGCTGCCGGAGTGCAGCAGGGAGGGCACTTGCCTAGCATGCATCCGACCTGGGTTTGGTCCTCGGCATTTCATTTGTTCCCCGAGCACAGCCAGGAGTAATCCCTGAGCATTGCCAGGCATGCCCCCGCCCGCAAAGCATCTAAAACTCAGGAAGGGGGAGATAACAAGTAAACTGTGGCAGGAAATAGCCCACTTGGACCACATGTGCAAGCGAGCCGGGCACCCTCCCGGTGGTTTTCGCATCACAGAATAAGGCATGAACATCTTCTCAAGCGAGAACTTCCCCTCCAGACATCGGATGCTGAGTCCTCCTGAGTTCTTCTGTGTGTCTGTATCTGAGCCAGGACGGTAAAGGGGTCAAGGACTTACAGCCAAGGATGGAGCCCCTCTCCTCGGATACAGGGAGCAGGCACCGGAGGCCGGACTGCAGAGCTGCTCCCTAGAGCAGCTGGAGCGATAGCACAGTGGGGAGGCTATTTGTCTTGCACGCAGCCAACCTGAGTTCAATCCCTAACCCCATATGGTCCTCTGAACTCCACCAGGAGTAATTCCTGAGGGCAGAGTATCACTGGGTGTGGCCCAACAAAACAAATAAACAGTATTTTTAAATATAACTGTTCCCTGGGGCCGGAGCGATAGCACAGCAGGTAGGGCATTTGCCTTGCATTTGGCCAACCCGGGTTTGATTCCCAGCATCCCATATGGTCCCGAGCACGGCTGGGAGTAAATCCTGAGTGTAGAGCCAGAATAACCCCCTGAGCATGGCCGGGTATGACCCAAAAAAGCAAAAATAAATAGATAGATAGACAGACAGATAGATAGATGATAGATAGATAGATAGATAGATAGATAGATAGATAGATAGATAGATAGATAGATGATAGATAGATAGATAATAGATAGATAGATAGACAGACAGACAGACAGACAGACAGACAGACAGATAGATAGATAGATAGATAGATAGTAGATAGATAGATAGATAGATAGATAGATAGATAGATAGATAGTAGATAGATAGATAGATAGATAGATAGATAGATAGACAGACAGACAGACAGACAGACAGACAGACAGACAGACAGACAGACAGACAGACAGACAGACAGACAGGCCGGCAGGCAGGCAGGCAGGCAGGCAGGCAGGTAGGCAGACAGACAGACAGACAGACAGACAGACAGACAGACAGACAGACAGACAGACAGACGGACGGATAATTATAATTGCTCCCTAGAAAGGTCCAGAGTGAGGGGACCTGGCACCCAGGCTGGACCCAGTCTGGAGCTGATCTGAGCACCTTCTCCCTTTAAACAGTTCTGAGCACCAGCTGTGAGAGCAGGTTTGTTGCTACAAATAAAAAAAAAAAAAAAAACCTCGTCCGTTTGCAGAATCACAGCGGCACTGACTTCACAAAGACTTGGGATTTGAGTGGAGTCTCCTGAGGTACTGAAACGCGTGGAGGAGAGAACCTTGTGTTGGTGCCACGCTGTCGGGGAAGCTGGCCTGGCTGACAGGAGGCTCCCCCTGCCTCAGCCGCTCCAGTCCTGCCTGCCTGGCTCTGTCTCTGTCCGAGGTGCTGAAAACCTTCTCAGCCGGCAGACAGGGAGGGCAGTTCAGCTGACCCAGGCAGGCGCTTTCCCGGGGCCCAGTGAGTGGAACAGTTGCCCCAAACCATGGAAACACTCGCAGGGTCAGGCGGCAGCTCCAGAAGCAGCACCTGGTGATCTGGTACTGCGAGTTGCTTGCCCAGGTGTGCAAACACACCCTCCCACCTGCCCTCCTCGGAGATACAGACTAAGACTGAATCTGCTGCCAATTAAGCACTTTTCCTGGGGGGTTTCTGTTGTTTTCTAGAGTGTTACAGCTAGAGGGAAACATTCCTGCAGTTCAGGAGGGAACCTGCTCCAAGCAGTACAGGCCTCCCTGCTTCCTCGGGATTCCCTGAGAAACAAGTGGACAGGCTGGTCTGTGGCCAGCAGCAGCGTGTGATCCTAGTAACAGAGCACAGAAATGAACACATGTGCGGGGCCGACTCTGAGCCACAGCACTCCAAAAGTCCCTACATATGGGCCCCCTATTCGCAGAAAATTTCTTTTAAATTGGGCCTGATAGGGGTCCGGAGTGATAGCCCAGAGGGTAGGGCGTTTGCCTTCTGCACGCAGCCGGCCCATGCCGGCCTGGGTTCGATCCCGGCATCCCCATATGGTCCCCCGAGCACCGCTAGGAGTCATTCCTGAGTGCAGAGCCACAGAGCCAGGAGAAACCCCTGAGCATCACCGGTGTGACCCAAAAACCAAATAAATAAATAAATAAATGAACAAACAAACAAACAAATAAATTGGGCCTGATGGGGGTGTCAGAGCGCTAGTACAGCGGGGAGGGCATTTATCTTGCACCCAGGTTTGATTCCCGGCATCTCATGTAGCCTCCCAAGCACTGCCAGGAATAATTCCTGAGTGTAGAGACAGGAGTAAGCCCTGAGCACTGCTGGGCATGTTAGGGTTTGGAGTCACAAGTTCTTATAGGAATCACAAAGAAACCAGCCAGTAATGCAAAATTCAAGCAGAGTTTATTTAAGCCAGCTAGCTGGGGTCAAGCTCTCAGGCACGCAGGCCAAAGCAGACCCCAAGTAAGGGGAAGCTTTAGATTATATAGCCACTATTAGCGTCATAGTCCACAAACTTAAATTCAAAGAAAAACATAACTCAAGGAGAAACACAACTCAAGTTGCACAGAAAAGTTATTTTAATATGTCTTGGGATGCTCTAAATGTTAGTACGCCCTGCCCGCACCCGAGCAGTTCCCATAGATACAGCTGATAGGCTGCTGTTTTTCTTTTGCCCAGATGTCCTTCCCAAGGCCAAATGGGTGATGATGCCAAGCCCTTGGTAACTTTTCACAGCAACATGGAAGCCCTTTGGCTCATTGAACCTGCTGCCATGTTGCTTATCTAACAGGCATGGCCCCAAAAAGAAAAAAAAACAGGTCTGATAGTCCTTAATTCAGCAATTTTCCCTCCTAACCAAATTAGATCAGAGGTTCTATTCCACATAAAACTAGAGTTATAGGATGTCAGTAACTCAAGGTGTGAATGGGGCGGGTGTTGTGTGTATATGCATATGAATGAGAGACAGCAGATATCAGTTTTTTAATTGAATCACTGTGCAATGGACCATTACAAAGTTGTTCATGATTGAGTTTCAGCCATACAGTGCTCCAACAACCATCCCTCCACCAGCACACATTTCCCAACAGCAATTTGCCCTATTTTCCTGCCTCCCAAATAAAAGTCAAGGGTTTTAAACACAGAGCTGATTGGGAGAGATAGAACAATGGTTTGGGCACTTGCCTTGAACGTGGCCAAACCCAACTCAATCTCCAACAGGGGTCTCTTGAGCCCTGCCAGGAGTGATCCCTGAGTACAGAGCCAGGAATAAGCCCTGAGCACTGCCAGGTGTGGCTGTAAAACCAAACTATAAGAATAAAATGCAGGCAGAGGTGATTATGTCAACTCTTCAAGTTTCTGCCTGTTTGCACAACCAAGTTCATCAGGCGGAAGTTTGGGAACACCCCTGCTTGGATGGATGTGGAAGCGAGGTCTGCACACCTCAAACCCGTGGGTAATGCTCAAACCCGTAAGGTAAAGCCCACCCTGTATCATCCACCAACATAGAGAAGAGAACTCAGGGCTCACCTGGTCTCCCTCAGCCGGTGCCTGGCCTAAGTGACAGTCATCCATCAGCTGGAAAGTGCACCAGGTGGTCTGGGAGCCTAGAGAGGTGCAGGGCAACAATCCAGCCCCTGGCCTTAAGATCACTATTTGCAGCAAGGAAGAGCCCTGACACATGAGCAGTCAGGAATTCAGGAGCCAAATGCAGTCCATGGCAGTCAAGAGGAGATGTCACATAGTCCTGAACCCCACCTGTGTCCATGAACTCTTGGAGCAAGTCAGGAAGGAGGGTCAGAGAGATGGTACAGTGCACAGGGCAGGGTTGATTCCCCATACCATGTGGTCCCCTGAGCCCTTCCAGGGGTGAGCCCTGAGCACCACTAACATGACCCAAGAACAAATATAAAAACAAAGAAAGTGTAAAGGGCCGAAGCAATAGTACCATAGGTAAGGTACTATCACATAGTACCATAGGTAAGGCCTTGCACATGACTAACCCCAGTTTGATCCCCAGCACTGATACAGTCCCCAAAGCACCACCAGATGTGGTCCCTGGAGCACAGAGCTGGGTGTGACTCCAAAACAAACATAAACACAAAATGAGTACAGGTATAGACAGTTCTTTTTAAGGTTGGGAAGGTACATAAGACTTTTTTTTTGCTTTTTGGGTCATACCTGGCTATGCTCAGGGGTTACTCCTGGCTCTGCACTCAGGAATTACTCCCAGAGGTGTTTGGGGAATCATATGGGATGCCGCGGATCGAACCTGGGTCAGCTGTGTGCAAGGCAAACGCCCTACCTGCTGTGCTATCGCTCCGGCCCTACAGAAGACTTTAAAGGGAGTAAGCTTGGGCCCGGCGATAGTACAGCACGTAGGACACTTGCCTTGCACACAGCTGACCCAGATTCAATGCCCAGAATTCCATATGATCCCCAAGCACTGCCAGGGTACAGAGTCAGAAGTAACCCCTGAACATCACCAGGTGTGACCCCAAAAGCCAATAAATAAATAGATGATAGATAGATAGATAGATAGATAGATAGATAGATAGATAGATAGATAGATAGATAGATAGATAGATAGATAGATAGATAGATAGATAGATAGATAGATAGATAGATAGATAGATAGATAGATAGATAGATAGATAGATAGATAGATAGATAGATAGATAGATAGATAGATAGATAGATAGATAGATAGATGATAGATAGATAGAGAGAGAGATAGAGAGATAGATAGCAGGTAGGATGTTTGCCTTGCACGCAGCTGACCCGGGTTCGAGCCTCGACATACCATAGGGTCCCTGAGCACTGCCAGGAGTAATTCCTGAACAAAGAGTCAGGTGTAACCCCTGAGCATCGCTTGGTGAGACTCAAAAAAAAAAAAAAGCTAAGAATGTGATCAGGACACCTCGTCGCTGTCCCCTGGAGACCAGTAGTGCAGCACGGAACCTTCTCTTAGAGGGTGAAAGTGACAGCATAAACCAGTCACTGCCCAGACGCTGAAAAAGTATTTGAGCGTCTCCCCAGAAAAGAAAAAGGGCTTGAATAGCTCCCCCTTGTGGACATCTGGGGAAGAACACCATCTCCGAGGCAGCTCTCTGGTCCGGGTGGGTCAGTTCCTCCAGGGAAGGGGCAGCGGCTCAGGAACAAATGCAGGTAACAGGAAGGGAACCCAGGAGGGGCCCTGATCAGCCCCAGCAGCAAATGTGCCAGAGAGTCTCTTGGCTGGTCTCTGGGCTGGCCGGACGCTGGAGTCAAGGTCTGGGACTCTTCTCTCGGGAAAAGCAGGACAAAGGCCACTCCGTGGCTGGAAGCCAGCACGGTTTGAGCCCCCAGGCCACTATGAACCCCCAGTCCGTAGGGAAGATCTGAGTGTCTCTCCTGCCCCCTGGTTTGGAGAGAGGGCCTGGCACCTGCATCCCCAGAGCACCTGAGAGCAGGGGAAGGCTTCTGCTGCCCAGCGATGGTTGCTACGGAATTTCCTGGCTGGGCACATTTGATGCTCAGTTCCCAGGAGATTCTCAGTGCAGTGAGCAGGCGGGAAGCCAAGCCAGCCTGAGGGGCTGCGGGGGGAGGGTCTGCAGGCGATCCTGACACCCCCTGTGCTCTGGCACAGCCCCCACGGCCCAAGACAGTCCCCACAGCCATCCCGGACAGTCTTGATCTGACTCTGGAAGCCCTTTGTTCGGCTTGGTTGTCACCCACCGATGCTCAGGGTTGATTCCTGGCTCTGTGCTCAGGGATCACTCCTGGTGGTGCTCAGGGGCCATGTGTGGTGCTGGGATCAAACTAGGTCAGCCACATGCAAGGCAAACACCCTCCCCGTGCTAGCGCTCCAGCCCTGCTTACTTTTGCTTTTCTCTTTTTGGGGGGAAGGGTCACACCCAGCGATGCTCAGGGGATACTCCTGGTTCTGCACTCAGGAATTACTCCTGGCAGTGCTCAGGGGACCATATGGGATGTCAGGGATCGAACCTGGGTCAGGCCGCATGCAAGGCAAATGCCTTAATTGCTGGACTATTGATCTGGCCCCTCTTTTATTTATTTAGTTGCTTATTTGACTTTTTGGGTCACACATGGCAATGCTCAAGGGTTACTACTCCTGGCTTTGCACTCAGGAATTACTCCTGCTGGGGATCAAACCTGGGTTGGTCACATGCAAGGCAAATACCCTACCTGCTATACTATCACCCTGGCTCCTTCTCTCTCTCTCTCTCTCATGCGCTCTCTCTCTCTCTCTCTCTCTCTCTCTCTCTGGTTTTTGGTTTCTGAGCCACCCCAATGGTGCTCAGGACTTACTCCTGGTTCTGTGCTCAGGGATCACTCTTGGCAAGCTCAGGGGACCATGAGGGAAGCACCAGGGGTTGCTCTTGGGTTGACTGCCTGCCAGTACACCACACCCGCTGTGCTGTCTCTCTGGCCTCAAACTCCTCACTTCAGCTCTGGACCCTTGGAATGAAAAGACATTGCAAGTCTCTGAAGGTATTGAAACATCCCCACGCACCCTCCCTGCTTGGTCCAAATGAGCTCCGAGGGGTGGGGAGAGGATGAAGAGGCAGGTCAAGACCCCCCAGAGACCTCCGGATAGACCGCTCCTCTACATCCACGCGTGGTGCCCAACACTCACACACACAGCACACACCTCCCGGCACACACACATATGCAGTAACATACATACACACATATTCAGACACTCACACTCACTCCTGCATACACAAACACCCTCAGCCGTGCGTCTGTATCTTTCACACAGCATCTGCTCAGGGTTTGTGTTCTGGAGAAAAGGTCCAAGTTACAGGGAGAGTCAGGCTGGGGACACTTAGGCTTCCCGCAGGCAGCTGGCACAGAACCTCCACCGGGAAGAGCCTTGGGGTGCCCTCGGGGAGGCCTGGTTTCCATCCAGGAGTCCCCAACATGCCTAGAAATGGGTCTTGCAGTCTCAGGCATCTCTTTCCTGCCAAGGCTGAAGCGATAGTACAGTGGCTCCCGGGCACTTGCCTTGCAGGCAGCTGAGCCGGGTTCCATCCAGTACCCCTTATGGGCCCTTGATACAGCCAGGAAGAACCCCTGAGCACTCCTAGATGTGGCCCCAAAACCAAACCTTCCTGCCATCCTGGGGGGGCAGGAGGCAGCAGGGGCTTCCGGAAGTGGGAGATCTGCCAGCGGAAGCCCATGAGCTCCCCGGCCCCCCCACCAAGCTCTGTCCCGGAGCTGATGCTCTGGGCATCCCCTGAGGGTTCCTTTGTGTCCATTGCGCTCTGATAAAGTGAATTTCCCAGAAGCAGATGCTCCCAGTCATGGAACTTCAGGCTTCTGTAGATGGGCCGCGCAAGAAGCAGATCTTCTCTGCTTCTTGCCTGGTCTCCAGCTGTCCGGGCGCTAGCTCTCTGCTGCCCCCTCTTGGCTTCCTCCAGAAGGTGCGTCTCAGGGAAGGGTCCTGAGGGAGCCCTTTCAGACCTACGTCACTTCCGACCTCCAGTGCCCTCATCCCTGAGATCCAGTGGGGGCCCCTCTCCTGTACCGACTTCTCACCTTGCTCACCTGGACTCTGAGCAAGGCTCTCTGCTCACACCTGCACAGCAGCCTGAGTCCCATCCTGGGGAGGACCTGTCCTCCCCGAGCTGAGGTGGCTGCCCCCACCAACGACCCAGGGGCCCCACCTGCCCCCCCCACTTCCCCTGCGCTCCCCACCCAGGCCTTGCCAGCAGGCAGGAAGGAAGCTGCTCATAGCGGGGAGGGTGGGGCACTTCCAGCTCACACTCAACAACCCCGGTTGGGCTAGAAGGAGTCAGGGGCTTCCGCTTCCATTGGCCACCACCCCCAGCCCAGGGGACCCCCGGCCCCCCCACATCCTGGGCCAGGACCAGCCCTCCCCAGGGCCAGGAGCCCCCCAAGTGTCTGATCGGAGTGGGCAGAAATAAGATCTGCCACCTTCCTTCCCAGGGAAAGGAGCAGGGCCTGTACCCCCATGTGAGGGTCCTAGGAAGCTCCTCCCAACCAGCGCTGGGGGTCTGAGGCCTGGGCTGGCCTCCTCAGTAGCAGAAAGCCCAGCCCAAGGCGCCTGGATCCCAAATTTCTTTTTTTTTTTTTTTTTGGGTCACACCCGGCGATGCTCAGGGGTTTCTCCTGGCTCTGCACTCAGGAATTACTCCTGGCAGTGCTCGGGGGACCATATGGGATGCCGGGGATCGAACCCTGGCCAGCATGGGCCGCGCGTGCAAGGCAAATGCCCTACCCGCTGGGCTATCACTCCGGCCCGCGGATCCCAAATTTCTGAAGGCACTTCCAGTCGTGGCTTACCTTGCATGCAGCTGATCCGGGCTTGATCTTCGGCATCCCGTTTGGTCTCCCCCCAAGTCCCGTCAGGAGTGATCCCGGAGTGCAGAGCCAGGAGGAAGCCCCTGAGCAGAGCCAGGTGTGGCCCTAAACCACCAAAAACAAAAAACAAATAAATTCCAGGGACTCAGGAGATGGTACAGGGGTTAGGTCAGGCCCTGGAACACCGGGGGTGTGGCCTGGAGTTCCCCAAGCACCAGTGAGGTAGGTGGCCCTGGTGGTCCCCAGCAATGCAGGGCCGGAGCAGTGCCCTGTCCTTGGGCCTGATCACTAAGTTACTGACACTTTTGGCTGAGAATCACCAAGAGTGGTCCCCAGGCTCCGAACACTTAGGAGGGCCCCAAAATAATTCATTAGAATTCTATGCGTAGAACTGCAAGTTCACGGGTCTTGAACATTTGGGGGGTTTCTTTTCTTTTTTCTTTTTCTTTTTTTTTTTGCTTTTTTGGGTCACACCCGGCAATGCTCAGGGGTTTACTCCTGGCTCTACACTCAGGAATTACTCCTGGCGGTGCTCGGGGACCATATGAGATGCGGGGATCGAGCCCGGGCCAGCACAGGCCAGCCGCGTTCAAGGCAAACGCCCTAGCCGCAGTGCTATCGCTCCGGCCCCCATTTGGGGGTTTATTGATATTAGTTATCCATTGTGGGGCCACACCAAGAGTGCCAGGGGTCAAACCCAAGGTCTCGAGCACGCAAGGTTTGTTGTCTGCCCTTGAACCACATCCTAGTCTGGTGTTAGTTGGTTGTTTGTTCCCCCAGAAATAAGTCTTAAGGGGCCGGAGCGATAGCCCAGCGGGTAGGGCGTTTGCCTTGCACGCGGCCGACCTGGTTCGATCCCCAGCATCCCATCTGGTCCCCTGATCACCGCCAGGAGTAAGTCCTGAGTGCAGAGCCAGGAGTAACCCCCTGAACATTGCCGGGTGTGACCCAAAAAAAAAAAAAAGTCTTAAAATAATACTTTCAGAGTGGTCAAAAATAATAATAATACTTTCTTAGTCTCCTGAACAGGGGACCCTGGAGAAAGGAGGTGGGCATACCCCTCACTCAAAGATAGAAGCAGTGAGAGAATCAGAAACTGTCGGGAGCATCAGTGGAACAGAAATGCAGAGTCCCAGGCTGTGGTGAGGCAAGAGGCGATGCCGACCCACGGCCCTAGGTGAGCACAGGGGTACCCGCCTCCTCTTTCCTCCTCTGCCTGCACCTAGTCATGATGCTACTGCCTGCATCCAGCTGCCCTTGTGGCCAGAGAACCTCCCCGGCCTGCACCCCACTGCCCTGGGTGGCCCTGTCAGCCTCCTTCCCTTGCTCCAGACAGAGCCAGGAGCCCTGGGCAGCCACGTGTTCTCAGCTGAGCAAGAGGGCCAGGAGGGGCTGAGGAACTGGACCAGGGTCTTCCAGGGCACCAGCTCATGGAGACTCAGACCAGGACAGGCTGCCCCACGGGCCCCTGGGAGGAAGCAGATGGAGCTTCCCAGGGCCTGGTGGCAGGTGGAGAGTGTGGCCTGGAGTGTGGAGCAGGGATACTGCAGCCATGTTGGGGGAGGGGGAGAAATCCTCCAGGAAACATTCCAGGAAGGAGCCAGGACACAGAGAAAGGGAGGGGAGGGCAGCTCCCAGGGGCCCCCGCTGTATAAGCACTCCTGAGGCTCACACACGGAGCTTTCTGGGGAGCCGTGGCCTGGGGCAGCCCCCAGGTGCTCTGGATGCCTGGCAGCAGACAATGGTTGTAGTCGGGCACCTGTCACTGGGCCATCTGGGTGGCGCCCGCAGAGAGACACCCCCCCACCCCCAGGCCCCCAGCCCCACCAGCCAGGCCTGGAGGAAGGGGAAGGAGTTGAGTCAGAGGGCAAGGTCAAAGTGTCAGGGACCCCAGAGCGAGGGGCCCAGAGCAGGAAGCGGGGACTGTTTGGGAATTGGTGAGGAAGCCCATGTGTCTAGAACAGAGGGTGTGAGCTGCGCGGCTGGAAATAGGGGGCAGGGCCAGGGTGACCAGTGGCCTTGGCCGGGGGTTTCAGGGCCGGCCAAAGCATGAGGTAAACCCTGCTGCTGAGTTGGGTCTGGCAGCCACAGGGGTGCAGAAGCGGGGGAGGGGTGGAATCTCAGGGGTGGGGCTCGGGCAGTCGGTCAGGAAGAAGTCAGAGGACAGGGCCCTGCCATGCCGGGGTGGCCTTGTCCCTGCGGAGTCACTCACACTCCATTCACAGGCACCGAATAAAAGCTCTCAGCACACACCGTCCTGATAGGGACAGTGGCAGCTCCTGCCTCCGGGCAGGCAAGACAGGTGCTCCCTTCCTGGGAGGGCCGGTCCTCGGCCTCACACTGGCAGTTTGCTGACAGGTAACTCTCTTCAGGCCCCTTTCTCCTCCCTCAGGCTGGCTGGTCCCCTCCTTCAGAGTTGCCCCAGAGTTCACAGCACAGCTGGTCCTTCCCGCTGGGCCACCCCACCCCCACTCAAGGCCCACCCCATAGTCCAGGCTCACCCCAGGCTGAACCCCCTCTACTTGTCAGAGGAGTCCAGCCAACACAAACCTCTGTGTTCAGTGGCCAGCCCATCCGCCACTCCCTGTCTGCTGCTCCGTCTCTCAACTTCCTCTTCTCACACACGCTCCCGGTCTCAGCTCTCTCAGAGGCTCGGACCCCCGTGGCCCCAGGCCTGACCCTATAAACTTTGTCCTGCTCCTAGAGGGCTTAGAACTACAAGTCCCAGCATGCATATGTGCCCAAGGTGCTTGAAGAGCCCTGATTTGCACCACTTGCATTCTGGGACTTGTAGTTTCCTCAACCCACACCCTTGGAGGCCCCAACATCTCCCCAGCAGGCAGAGCCAACCGGTCACCCCAGGGAAGCATGCGTCACTGGATGACAGGGTGGGGGTGGAGGCCCTGGATGGCAGCTTCCTGCTCCTTTGTGTCCCCCACTTGAGTCATGGGGGCGGGGGTTCCAGGAAATTGGGGCTGGGAGGAGAAGGGGGCCCCGAGGGCCAGACCCAGAGACAAAGGGTCTCTACCTCCATGCTGGGTTTGTGCCATCCCAGGACCCCAAAACTCAGTGGAAGGTTTCGGGTAACTGGAAATGGTCCCACAGTGCCTGGGATCCTTGAGCATCTAACCCAAGACTTGCTCACAGTCCCTCCGGCTGGACGCCAAGACTCTGACAGCACACGAGGGGCCCTCCTGAACCCCCACCACCTCTCCCTGCCACCCCCAGCTCCTGTGTCTGGCCCCAGGGCTCCGCCAGACACCTGGGTTCCCACTTTATCAGTTCAAGTCTTTGGAGGCGGAACCCAGCGTCCGGCCCCCCCACCCCTCGCCGGCCTGGGCTGCTCAGCCTCCCGCCAGCCCGGTTCCTGCCCATTGTGTGTGGGACGGGGCGGGGCGCGCCCCGGAGCCCCCTCCCACCGCCCCCTCCCCTTCCTAAGGAAAAGGCCCTGCAGCGTCCCAGCCAGGCAGAGCCCAGGCACCATGGGCAACCTGAAGAGTGTGGGCCAGGAGCCCGGGCCACCCTGTGGCCTGGGACTGGGACTGGGCCTCGGACTGTGCAGCAAGCAAGGCCCGGCCTCGCCTGCCCCCGCCCGAGCCCAGCAGGGCCCCCGCACCGGCACCTGCGCCTGCACCAGCACCACCGCCTGCAGCGGACTCCAGGTGAGGCCCCATGGGAACAGGTGCAGGAGGGCAGGGTGGCGAGACCCACACTCAGGCTGGGAGGGAAGCTAAGGCCCCTAGACACCCCAAACCACCCACCCTAAAGGGCTCCTCGCAGAATCAGAGCCAGCAGGGCTCAGGGTCAGAGTGCCCGCCAAAAGGTTCCAGGGGCCTAGGTCTGAACACTGTTAGGCTGTTACCTAGAGCTGTGTGTCTCAGAGCAAGTGGCTCACCCTCTCTGATCTCCATTTGAATGAAAGAGAATCTGGTGGTACTAAGTGGCATTATTGCAAGTCCCCACAGCCCTTCAACAACCAGGAATAACTGTTTAACTGGAGAAGCAAGCCAGGAGGGCCTAATCTTGAGGGCGAGAACAGGGACCTGGTGGAAAGCGGCCAGCGCTGGACCAGAAGAGTTAAGCCCTGGGTGGGAATTGACAGATGCTGAGCCCTCCTCTGGCCTGCTTCCCTCCTTGAGTGACCATCAACCCCCAAAACTGCCCCCAGCTGTCCAGCTCCCAAAAGGAGTCTCAGGGGAAAGAGGGTAGGTGGGGGTGAGGTAGGGTGTCGGAGCCAGCCCAGCGGCTGGGCAGGGGCAGCCCCGCTGCAGCAGTGTGAGGCGGCGTCCCTCCCTTCCTCCTGCCGGGCCGGAGCTCTGGGAGGAAGTGATAAGGCTCAAGGCCCCCTTCGCGCTGCGGCCCTCTGTCAGAGGGCCGGGAGCCAGGAGGGAAATCAGGGGCTTCCTCAGCGTGGCTCTGTCACAGGAGCCGGTGAGCCCGGTGTGCAGGGAGGACCTAGGGGGGACTAGTGAGACCCCCTACTCTCCTGGGGTGTCCCGTCTGTCCTGGGGATGGGAGAGAAAACAGGCCAGGCCAACACTGATCCAGGTTATGGGGGTGCTCAGAGGAGCACCCCCAGAAGGAAACAAACCACTCCATGACCCCCCTCCCGGTTCCCCAACAGCCCCCTGCTCTCCCGGCCACCAGAGGGACCCAAGTTCCCCGAGTGAAGAACTGGGAGGTGGGGAGCATCGCCTACGACACGCTGAGTGCCCAGTCACAGCAGGTAAGGGGGAGGGTGGGCGGCCACTGTCCCCAGTCACAGCAGGTAAGGGGAGGGTGGGCGGCCACTGTCCCCAGTCACAGCAGGGAACTGCGGGGGGACCGGAGCGATAGTACAGCGGGCAGGGCATCTGCCGTGCATGCAGCCGACCCGTGTTCAATACCCGGGATCCTGTGTGGTCCCCAAGCACAGCCAGGAGTAATTCCTGAATGCAGAGTCAGGAGTAACCCCTCAACACTGCCAGTGTGACCCAAAAAAAGAATAAATAAATAAATAAATAAATATAAAAACACTGGCCAGGGGCCGGAGCGATAGCCCAGCGGATAGGGCGTTTGCCTTGCACGCGGCCGGCCTGTGCCGGCCTGGGTTCGATCCCCGGCATCCCATATGGTCCCCGAGCACCGCCAGGAGTAATTCCTGAGTGCAGAGCCAGGAGAAACCCCTGAGCATTGCCGGGTGTGACCCAAAAAGAAAAAAAAAAAACACTGGCCAGTATTCCTAGTCACAGCAGGTAAGGTGACACTATCCCCACACACCAGTGTTACTGTGCTGGAGCCAGCCTGAAAGAGGGGAGACTGAGGCCAGAAAGAGGACTCTGGGGAAGGAACATACTTTGTCTCACATACAGTTGAGTCAGACTTGATACAGAAAAACCCTATGGTCCCCAAGCCTGCCAGGAGTGATCCCTAAGCACAGAACCTAGAGTGAGTCCTGAGCACAGAGCCAGGAGTGAGCCCTGAGCACAGAGCCAGCAGTCAGCCCCGAGCACAGAGCCAGGAGTCAGCCCTGAGCACAGAGCCAGGAGTCAGCCCTGAGCACAGAGCCAGGAATGATCCCTGAGCACAGAGCCAGGAATGATCCCTGAGCACAGAGCCAGGAGTGATCCCTGAGCACAGAGCCAGGAGTGAGCCTTGAGCAACACTGGGTGTGGCTCAAAAAAGGAAAAGAAATGAAGACCCCTGGGAACACTGGGGCACGTGCTGGCAGCTTTGGTGACTTGTTTCCAGCCTTTGCCCCAGCTCCCTAAATTCAGCCCAGCTTCACCTCAACTCCTAGTCTCTGCCCATTCCTCCATCTTGCTCCTGAGCCCGTCCCCCTCACGCTAACCAGGCTCTCCCGCTGCCTCCCTCTCCAAACCAGGATGGGCCCTGCACCCCCAAACGCTGCCTGGGCTCCCTGGTGTTTCCACGGAAGCTGCATAGCCGGGGAGCCCCGGGCCCTGCACCCCCGGAACAGCTGCTGAACCAGGCCAGGGACTTCATCAGCCAGTACTACAGCTCCATCAAGAGGTCAGGTCCAGGACCACTTTCCTGGGGCTCTGGGAATGCCCCCGGCCCCGCCCCCTCACCTGCTCTGCTCCTCCCTCACCAGAGCCGGTTCCCAGGCCCACGAGCTGCGGCTGCAGGAGGTGGAGGCGGAGGTGGCAGCCACGGGCACGTACCAGCTGCGAGAGAGCGAGCTGGTGTTCGGGACCAAGCAGGCCTGGCGCAATGCTCCCCGCTGTGTGGGTCGCATCCAGTGGGGCAAGCTGCAGGTGGGCCACTCAGGACAAAAGTGGGGGTCGGGGCGGGGGCCAGGAGGCTCCTGGAATTCCGGGGTGGGGGCTGTGAACTCTGGTGAGGCCTTTGCCATCTCCCTAGAAGGTCCCCAGAGCCCCGGGCCCTGGGAGGGTCGCTAACCAGCCAACTGCCCCAGTGAGACCTCTAGGACACTGGCTGGTCCTCCCTTTCCTGTCTGAGGGAGGAGGCAGGCAGGCAGGGCAGGGCTGGTGGGGGGGTGGGCATGGGGAGGGGGAAAGCCCGAGCTGGGCTCACATCCGGCCTCTCAGTGGGGGTTCACTGAGCTGTTTTCTGAAAGTTCTTAGTTTCCAGTGGAGGCCAAGTTGGAGATTTGGCTCCCCTGGGGGGCTTCTCCATCCTGGGTGGGCTCTGTGGGCCCAGGGGCCAGGGTAGGTCAGACTGCAGAGCTGAGGTCTTTCCCCAGGGCAATCCCTGCCCACCCCCACCAGCCCTGCCCTGCCTGCCTGCCTCCTCCCTCAGACAGGAAAGGGAGGACTAGCCAGTGTCCTAGAGGTCTCACTGGGGCAGTTGGCCAGGGTCCCCTGCCTCTGCGGGAGCCCCACACCTCCGGGTCACTGGCCCCACACACACACTCATGCGGCCTCCTCCTGCCCCCATGGCCGGCTCAGGTGTTCGACGCACGGGACTGCAGCTCGGCCCAAGAGATGTTCACCTACATCTGTAACCACATCAAATACGCCACCAACAGGGGCAACCTCCGGTGAGTGCCGCCGCCATTGCTCTCCGGGCCAGTGAGGGGGCTCTGAGGAGCACATGACCATGCCCCATGTCCCGTGCCCTCTGCAGCTCGGCCATCACCGTCTTCCCCAGCGCGTCCCCGGCCGTGGAGACTTCAGGATCTGGAACAGCCAGCTCGGGCGCTATGCGGGGTACAGGCAGCAGGACGGGTCTGTGAGGGGGGACCCCGCCAACGTGGAGATCACTGAGGTAGGCACAGAGGAAGGTGGGGGCATCCAGGAGGCATCAGGGGGTCTGCCTGGAATGGTGAGGCCCAGGTTTGATTCCCAGCCCACCTGGGCCCACAAGTGAGAAAAGTGGGGGGGGAGGGTGTCAGGGAAGCAGGAGCAGGAACCCTCATGGGGAGCGGAAGACCCCAAAGAAAGAGAGTCCAGGCAGAGCTATAGGACAGCAGGTTAGCTACTCGCAGGCCTTGCTCCCAGAGACCAAGGCTCAGTTAACCGGCACCCCATATAGGAATGATTCCTGAGCACAGAGTCAGGAGAAAGCCCTGAGAACTGTCAGGTATGGCCCAAAAACTAAAATAAAATGCAATAGAAGTGGGCACTCCTGGCTGGGTCAGGAGTCCAGTGAGTGCAGGGTCTGTGAGGAGAAGTGGAGAGTGGGGGCTCCTGGGGGTCTGTGAGGAGGACGGGAGAGATTGGGGGCTCCTGGTGTGTCTGTGAGGAGGACGGAAGAGATTGGGGGCTCCTGGTGGGTCTGTGAGGAGTGCGGAGAGATTGGGGCTCCTGGTGGGTCTGTGAGGAGGACGGAAGAGATTGGGTGCTCCTGGTGTGTCTGTGAGGGAGGACCGGGAGAGATTGGGGGCTCCTGGTGGGTCTGTGAGGAGGAGGACGGAGAGATTGGGGGGCTCCTGTTGGGTCTGTGAGGGAGGGACGGGAGAGATTGGGGGCTCCTGGGGGTCTGTGAGGAGGACGGGAGAGATTGGGGGGCTCCTGGTGGGTCTGTGAGGAGGACGGGAGAGATTGGGGGGGCTCCTGGGGGGGTCTGTGAGGAGGAGCGGGAGAGACTGGGGGGCTCCTGGTGGGTCTGTGAGGAGGACGGAAGAGATTGGGGGCTCCTGTTGGGTCTGTGAGGAGGGACGGGAGAGATTGGGGGCTCCTGGGGGGTCTGTGAGGAGGACGGGAGAGGCTGGGGGCTCCTGGTGGGTCTGTGAGGAGGACAGGAGAGATTGGGGGCTCCTGGGGGGTCTGTGAGGGAGGACGGGAGAGATTGGGGCTCCTGGTGGGTCTGTGAGGAGGACGGGAGAGATTGGGGGGCTCCTGGTGTGTCTGTGAGGAGGACGGAAGAGATTGGGGGGCTCCTGGTGGGTCTGTGGAGGAGGACGGGAGAAATTGGGGGCTCCTGGGGGGGTCTGTGAGGAGGACGGGAGAGATTGGGGGCTCCTGGGGGGTCTGTGAGGGAGGACGGGAGAGACTGGGGGGGCTCCTGGTGCGTCTGTGAGGGAGGACGGGAGAGATTGGGGGATCCTGGTGGGTCTGTGAGGAGGACGGGAGAGATGGGGGGGCTCCTGGTGGGTCTGTGAGGAGGATGGGAGAGATTGGGGGCTCCTGGGAGGTCTGTGAGGAGGACGGAGAGATTGGGGGCTCCTTGTGGGTCTGTGAGGAGGACGGAAGATATTGGGGGCTCCTGTTGGGTCTGTGAGGAGGACGGGAGAGACTGGGGGGCTCCTGGTGGGTCTGTGAGGAGGACGGGAGAGATTGGGGGGATCCTGGTGTGTCTGTGAGGGAGGACGAGAGAGATTGGGGGCTCCTGGTGTGTCTGTGAGAAGGACGGGGAGAGATTGGGGGGCTCCTGTTGGGTCTGTGAGAGGACGGAAGAGATTGGGGGCTCCTGGTGTGTCTGTGAGGGAGGACGGGAGAGATTGGGGGCTCCTGGTGGGTCTGTGAGGAGGAGGACGGGAGAGATTGGGGGCTCCTGTTGGGTCTGTGAGGAGAACGGGAGAGACTGGGGGGCTCCTGGTGGGTCTGTGAGGAGGGACGGGAGAAATTGGGGGGCTCCTGGGGGGTCTGTGAGGAGGGCGGGAGAGATTGGGGGCTCCTGGGGGTCTGTGAGGAGGACGGGAGAGACTGGGGGCTCCTGGGGGTCTGTGAGGAGGACGGGAGAGATTGGGGGATCCTGGTGGGTCTGTGAGGGAGGACGGGAGAGATGGGGGGCTCCTGGTGGGTCTGTGAGGAGGATGGGAGAGATTGGGGGGCTCCTGGGAGGTCTGTGAGGAGGGACGGGAGAGATTGGGGGGCTCCTTGTGGGTCTGTGAGGGAGGGCGGAAGATATTGGGGGCTCCTGTTGGGTCTGTGAGGAGGACGGGAGAGACTGGGGGGCTCCTGGTGGGTCTGTGAGGAGGATGGGAGAGATTGGGGGGCTCCTGGTGGGTCTGTGAGGAGGACGGGAGAGATTGGGGGGCTCCTGGGGGGTCTGTGAGGGAGGACGGAGAGACTGGGGGCTCCTGGTGGGTCTGTGAGGAGGACGGGAGAGATTGGGGGCTCCTGGTGGGTCTGTGAGGAGGACGGAGAGATTGGGGGCTCCTGGTGGGTCTGTGAGGAGGGACGGGAGAGATTGGGGGCTCCTGGGAGGTCTGTGAGGAGGATGAGAGAGATTGGGGATCCTGGTGTGTCTGTGAGGAGGACGGAAGAGATTGGGGGGCTCCTGTTGGGTCTGTGAGGAGGACGGAGAGACTGGGGGGCTCCTGGTGGGTCTGTGAGGAGGGACGAGAGAGATTGGGGGGCTCCTGGGGGTTCTGTGAGGAGGACGGGAGAGATTGGGGGGCTCCTGGTGTGTCTGTGAGGAGGGGCGGGAGAGATTGGGGGGTCCTGGGGGTCTGTGAGGGAGGGACGGGGAGATTGGGGGCTCCTGGTGGGTCTGTGAGGAGGAGGACGGGAGATATTGGGGGCTCCTGGTGTGTCTGTGAGGAGGGACGGGAGAGTGGGGGCTCCTGGTGTGTCTGTGAGGAGGACGGAAGAGATTGGGGGGCTCCTATTGGGTCTGTGAGGAGGACCGGAGAGATTGGGGGGCTCCTGGGGGGTCTGTGAGGAGGACGGGAGAGACTGGGGGCTCCTGGTGGGTCTGTGAGGAGGACAGGAGAGATTGGGGGCTCCTGGTGTGTCTGTGAGGAGGACGGGGAGAGACTGGGGGCTCCTGGTGGGTCTGTGAGGGAGGAGGACGGGAGAGATTGGGGGGCTCCTGTTGGGTCTCTGAGGAGGACGGGAGAGACTGGGGGCTCCTGGTGGGTCTGTGAGGAGGACGGGAGAGACTGGGGGGCTCCTGGTGGGTCTGTGAGGAGGAGGACGGGAGAGATTGGGGGCTCTTGTTGGGTCTGTGAGGAGGACGGGAGAGACTGGGGGGCTCCTGGTGGGTCTGTGAGGAGGACGGGAGAGATTGGGGGCTCCTGGGGGGTCTGTGAGGAGGACGGTAGAGATTGGGGGGCTCCTGGTGTGTCTGTGAGGAGGACGGGAGAGATTGGGGGGCTCCTGGGGGGTCTGTGAGGAGGACCGGAGAGACTGGGGGGCTCCTGGTGGGTCTGTGAGGAGGGCCGGAAGAGATTGGGGGCTCCTGGTGGGTCTGTGAGGAGGATGGGGAGAGATTGGGGGGCTCCTGGTGGGTCTGTGAGGGAGGACGGGAGAGATTGGGGGGCTCCTGGGAGGTCTGTGAGGAGGATGGGAGAGATTGGGGGCTCCTGGTGTGTCTGTGAGGAGGACGGAAGAGATTGGGGGGTTCCTGTTGGGTCTGTGAGGAGGACCGGGAGAGACTGGGGGCTCCTGGTGGGTCTGTGAGGAGGACGGAGAGATTGGGGGCTCCTGGTGGGTCTGTGAGGGAGGACGGGAGAGATTGGGGGGCTCCTGGGGGGGTCTGTGAGGAGGACGGGAGAGACTGGGGGCTCCTGGTGGGTCTGTGAGGAGGGACGGGAGAGATTGGGGGGGGCTCCTGGTGGGTCTGTGAGGGAGGACGGGAGAGATTGGGGGCTCCTGGTGGGTCTGTGAGGGAGGACGGGAGAGATTGGGGGGCTCCTGGGAGGTCTGTGAGGAGGATGAGAGAGATTGGGGGCTCCTGGTGTGTCTGTGAGGGAAGACGGAAGAGATTGGGGGCTCCTGTTGGGTCTGTGAGGAGGGACGAGAGAGACTGGGGGGCTCCTGGTGGGTCTGTGAGGAGGGACGGGAGAGATTGGGGGCTCCTGGGGGGGGGTCTGTGAGGGAGGGCGGGAGAGATTGGGGGCTCCTGGTGTGTCTGTGAGGACGGGAGAGATTGGGGGGCCCTGGGGGTCTGTGAGGAGGACGAGAGAGATTGGGGGCTCCTGGTGTGTCTGTGAGGAGGACGGGAGATATTGGGGGCTCCTGGTGTGTCCGTGAGGAGGGGCGGGGAGAGTGGGGGGGCTCCTGGTGTGTCTGTGAGGAGGACGGGAGAGATTGGGGGCTCCTGGTGTGTCTGTGAGTAGGACGGAAGAGATTAGGGGCTCCTGGTGGGTCTGTGAGGAGGACAGGAGAGATGGGGGCTCCTGGTGTGTCTGTGAGGAGGACGGGAGAGATTGGGGGGCTCCTGGTGGATCTGTGAGGAGGACGGGGAGATTGGGGGCTCCTGGTGGGTCTGTGAGGGAGGACAGGAGAGATTGGGGGTCTCCTGGTGGGTCTGTGAGGGAGGACGGGAGAGATTGGGGGCCACTTGTGGGTCTGTGTGGTCCCAAGCATTACCGTGTGTGAACCCAAAGTAATGCCACGAAGGGACTCTCCCCGGGCTGGGCACCGCGAGCCTCAGACCCCACTGCCCCCAGCTCTGCGTCCAGCATGGCTGGAGCCCCGGGAACGGCCGCTTCGACGTGCTGCCGCTGCTGCTGCAGGCCCCCGACGAGCCCCCCGGGCTCTTCACCCTGCCCCCCAGAGCTGGTCCTTGAAGTGCCTCTGGAGCACCCCACGTGAGTTCCAGAGGGCCGGATGGGGAGAGCTTGGGGATGCAGGGTGGGGGCCTGAGTGCTGGGTGCTGAATGGGACCGCAAAGCCCCAGACCCTGAGCACAGAGTGGGGGTGGAACCGCAGAGCCCAGGGAGGGGGTGGGCAGAGAGGGGGACCCTGAGCATGGGATGGGGCGCAGGGCCAGGGCCCTGAGCATTGGTTGGGGGGTACAGAGCCAAGGTCCTGAACTTGGGCTTGGGGAGTGGCACAGAGCCCATGGCGGGGGCGCAGAGCCGGGCCCTGAGCACGTAGTGGAGGCAGAGGGCACAGAGCCCATGGTGGGGCGCAGAGCCGGGCCCTGAGCACGTAGTGGAGGCAGAGGGCACAGAGCCCATGGTGGGGGCACAGAGCCGGGCCCTGAGCACTGGGTGTCGGGGGACACAGAGCCCGGTCCCTGAGCAGGGGTCTGGGGTGCAGAGCCGGGGCCCTGACCGCTCTGCCGGCCCCAGGCTGGAGTGGTTTGCAGAGCTGGGCCTGCGCTGGTACGCCCCTCCCAGCAGTATCCAACATGCTGCTAGAAATCGGGGGCCTGGAGTTCCCGCCGCCCCTTTCAGCGGCTGGTACATGAGCACTGAGATCGGCACGCGGAACCTGTGTGACCCCCACCGATACAACATCCTGGAGGTGAGCCCGGGCGCCCCCTGCACCACGGCTGTGTGCTGGGCCAGGTTCTCCAACGCCAGCTTTTCAGGGAACGTTCTGGAACCGTGGAGGCAGGATCCAGAAGTGTGGGTGCGCGTGTGCAGGGCCTCCCTGTGAATCTGCAGTTGTTTCTGGGGTGGCCTCTTTCTCCCCCGCCCGGATTCTCAAAGCAAACTTTGATCCCCCTGAAAAAAATAACCTTTGAACCCATTCAAAAGGAAACTGCAGCCCAGCCCTGCTCTGCTCCCTAGGGACCCTGCAGGCCAACCCTGAGCAAGGCCCGGACCCCCAGTCCTAAGTCTGAGAAGTCCCCCACCCCATTCACCCACAATGCTATGACCCTGCATTCAGGACGTGGCCGTGTGCATGGACCTGGACACCCGGACAACCTCGTCCCTGTGGAAGGACAAGGCAGCCGTGGAGATCAACGTGGCCGTGTTGCACAGCTACCAGGTGCTCCAGCTGGCAGGCAGGACACCGCACAGCCACCTCCAGTCCCCAAGCCCTGGGGAACGCGTGCCCGTGCTCAGGGATTTGGTGCTGGGTGGGGTGGGGTGCAGGCATCACCCGCTGAGTCTACTCCAGGGGGCTAGAGCCTAGCAGTTTTCTGGGTCTCCTGAGTTCAGCTGTGTGGGTCTGGGGCGCGTCACACTGAACTTGGACTGGCTGCAGGTTGCGGGACACAGTAGGTGTTAGGGTGGCACCGTGTCGTGATGACACAGGTCGGGAACACCGTAGATGTCAGGGTGGCACCGTGTCGGGAGGACCCGGCTGGTGCCAGACTCGGAGTGGCTGGTTCCATGGGGTTTGGATGAGTGTGGGGTCTGCCAGCTGAGTAAAGCCCCTTCTGCAGCTGGCCAAGGTCACCATCGTGGACCACCACGCGGCCACAGCCTCCTTCATGAAGCACCTGGAGAACGAGCAGAAGGACCCCGCGGGGGCTGCCCCGCCGACTGGGCCCTGGATCGTGCCCCCATCTCAGGCAGCCTCACGCCTGTCTTCCATCAGGAAATGGTCAATTACGTGCTGTCCCCAACCTTTCGCTATCAGGTACTCACCCCTTGCTCTTGCCCCCCTGGGCCAGCTCTGAGTAGCCCCCTGAGCTGCCGACCTTTGATTTTTCTCTCCTCACCCCCACCCTGCCCCCATCGCTCCCTATAGCCAGACCCCTGGAAGGGGGGTGCAGCCAAGGGGCCGGCATCACCAGGAAGAAGACCTTCAAGGAAGTGGCCAAGTAGGTGCCCTTGGAGTGCCCCCGCCACCCCTCAGCTCTCGCCATGCTCCGCCTCCCACCCACCCCTTCACACACCCCACTCCTCACCCCAACCGGTTCTCACTTCAGCTCCACCCACCCCACCTCAGCTCATCACACCCCTTCAGTCTCCTTCATCCCCTCAGCCCCTCTCCCCCTCAGTCCTCCTCTTCCTCAGCCCTTCTCCCCTCAGTCCTCCTCCTCAGTCCCTCTCCCCTCAGTCCTTCCCCTCAGCCCCTCTCCCCCTCAGTCCTTCTCCTCCTCAGCCCCTCTCCCCCTCAGTCCTTCTCCTCCTCAGCCCCTCTCTCCCTCAGTCCTCCTCCTCAGCCCCTCTCCCCCTCAGACCTCCTCCTCAGCCCCTCTCCCCCTCAGTCCTTCTCCTCCTCAGCCCCTCTCCCCTCAGTCCTCCTCCTCAGCCCTTCTCCCCCTCAGTCCTTCTCCTCCTCAGCCCCTCTCCCCTCAGTCCTCCTCCCTCAGCCCTCTCTCCCCCTCAGTCCTTCTCCTCCTCAGCCCCTCTCCCCTCAGTCCTCCCTCCTCAGCCCCTCTCCCCTCAGTCCTCCTCCTCAGCCCCTCTCCCCCCCCTCAGACCTCCTCCTCAGCCCTTCTCCCCCTCAGTCCTTCTCCTCCTCAGCCCCTCTCCCCTCAGTCCTCCCCCTCAGCCCCTCTCCCCCTCAGTCCTTCTCCCTCTCACCCCTTCTATCCCTCACCCATTCTCCCCCCCATCCCTTCATCCCCTCAGCCCCTCTCCCCCTCAGCTCTCCCAGCTCCCCTTACCCCACTGCCCAGGGTCCAGCCTGGGTAACCCGGACTGTGCAGGCCTCATTTGCCCACCTCCATGGCACCCACAGTGCAGTAAAGATCTCCGCCTCCCTCATGGGCACCGTGGATGGCCAGACGCGTGAAGGCAACCATCCTGTATGGCTCGGAGACAGGCCGAGCCCAGAGCTACGCCGCAGCAGCTGGGCAGACTCTTCCGGAAGGCCTTTGACCCCGGGTAGGGCTGGGCCCAGAGGGGCAGGGATCAGAAGGGTCTGTCGCTTCCTGCTAGGCTGTCCTGAAGAACAGAGGGGCACAAGGCATGGACCCTGGGAATCAGGGAACTTGGGGTCTGAGTAGTGCCCACCAGGGAGGGCAGCCAGAGTACCAGAGGGTGGGCACCCCAGTTCTGGCCCCAACACCCTCATCTTCTGCAGGTCCTGTGCATGGATGAGTATGATGTGGTGTCCCTGGAGCACGAGACGCTGGTGTTGGTGGTGACCAGCACGTTCGGGAACGGGATCCCCAGAGAATGGAGAGGTGAGGCCTGCAGGGAGGGGGTCCAGAGGGGAGACTCCAGTTGGGGTGGTTTGGTTTTTTGAGTCACACCCGGAGATGCCCAGGGGGTTACTCCAGGCACTGCACTCAGGGATCACTCCTGGTGGTGCTCAGGGGACCATATGGGGTGCCGGGAGGCCGTGGTGCAAGGCAAATACCCAACCCATTGTACCATCTGTCCTGTCCCTCAAGATTAGTGCTTTTCCAAGGATGGAAATTAGGGAGTGCCACACGGGGTATGTGTGGAGAAAACAACCCCCCCACATGCGCCTACTGACACCCCCCAGCTCGACTCTGTCCATTTATTTTCCTTTTTGGATCACACCTGGCTATGCTCAGGGGTTACTCCTGGCTCTGCACTCAGGAATTACTCCTGGTGGTGCTAGGGGGACCATATGGGATGCCGGGGATCAAACCCTGGTGGGCCGCATGCAAGGCAAACGCCCTACCCACTGTGCTATCGCTCCGGCCCCTCTGTGCCAGTATTTGTGCACATGCCTTGCACATGCCTGGGCACCTCCAGGTGGGTGGGGAGGTGACTCTGTTCATAGGTGTGACCCCCCCAGGACAGACAGGACCCCACAGCAGATGCAATTTCTGCTCTTCCATGTCATCCTAAGAGTGCTGTCCACATTTATGCTGTCCACGTGAATTCCCTTTCTGAAAACTAACTAAAGAAAACCAGAGGCCGGAGGCATAGTCCAGTGGGTAGGGTGTTTGCCTTGCATGCAGCTGACCCAGGTTCGATCCTCGACATCCCATATGGTCCCCCAAACACCGCCAGGAGTAATTTCTGAGTGCAGAGACAGGAGTAACCCCTGAGCATCGCCCCGGTGTGACCCAAAAAAGAAAAATAAACACATAAAAAAAAAAAGAAAACCAAAGTGAAACCCTGGGAGAGCCCCTAGGCAATTCCTTATTGTTGGGTGGGGGCTTGGCGGCTTTTGGGGCCACACCAGCTGTGCTTAGGGCTTACTTCTGGCTCTATACTTTGGTGGTCATTCGCTTGGGGACCCTATGTGATGTTGGGGATCAAACCAAGGGTGACCACCTGCTAGGCAAGTATCTTCCACTCTGTAGTATATCTGCAGCCCCAAATTTCCCTAACAGTCTCTGGCTGCCCGGCACGGCCCATCTGGGGATGAGAAATGCTTTCTGGGCATTCTTTCACTGCCCAGAGGCCAGTACTCTGAGGTCAGAGCTGGCCACTGGCCTCACTGGCCACCCCTGCCCATTGCTCATTCCACTCCGCCTTTTGGGAGGGAAATAGGAACCTTCAGAGTTGTCATATTTAGTACAAAGGTCTCTGCACCCATGGGGCCCACGTTTGGTCAAGGTGGAGATTTTCATCCCCCTCCAAAGATCCCCAAACCAACCCTCATTTCCCTTAGACTGGACTGCTGCAGAAGGTTCTAGAAAGCAGTGCACTGGGTATTTGGGTTTGGGTGTGCTCAGACCGCCCTGAGCGTGTGACTCAGCAGCATGGGGAATGTTCATTGTGTGAACACACGATCTGCCCCACCCCCCAGCCCCCCAGCCCTGTCTCTGACTGACGAGCACTTGGCTGTTTCCAGTTTCCAGTTGTTATGAATAAAGCTGCTATGAACATTCTTGGACGGGCTTTTGCGGCCTTATGTTTTCATTTCTCTTAGATAAATAGTACTTAGGACTAAAATTGTTGGGTCATCGGGTAAAAGTATGTTTAACTTAAAAAAAAAAAAAAAAAAAGCGGCCCAACAGCCCAAGGGACAGCCCTCAAATTCTGTGCGCATTGATGTCTGAGTAAACCTGGGAAATCCTTGGGCCCAGCGAGCAGGATACTTGTGGCAGACACAAGAACGTTCCTAGGTCAGGCATTGCCTTGCATGCAGCCAACCTGGGTTCAATCCCTTGGCATCCTATGTGGTTCCCTGAGCCCAACCAGGAGTAATCCCTTTTTTTTATTTTTTTTTTTGGATTACACCTGGCAGTGCTCAGGGGGTTACTCCTGGCTCTGCATTCAGGAATTACTCCTGGCGTTGCTCCCATACGGGGGACCATATGGGATGCCAGGGGGTCGAACCCAGGTCGGCCGTGGTGCAAGGCAAGCACCCTCCCCTGCTGTGCTATTGCTCTGGCTCCAGGAGTAATCCTTCATCACAGAGCCAGGAGGAAGTCCTGAGCATTTGGGTATGCTCTTCCCTCCCCCAAAAAAAAGAGCTTCTTTCTTGCAGCATTATTCATAACACCCTCCCCTAATGAAAACGGCTCAGTTGGCTCTCAGGAACTCCACATTACAGAAGAGCCTTAAAATCTACTATTAAGATGCCAGATGAGACCTTATCCCTGGAGGCCAAGTTCAGGAAGGGACACAGTAACCTCCCTGTGCCAATCAGGGCTGTAGAGGACCCCTCCCTGTGCCAGGTGGTGGTGGGAGGACTGGGTGAAGGGAATCCAAGGTGACTATTAGGGTGCGGGGCTGTTTCTAGAGGGGGTTGGGCTCGGTGGTGTGCAGTGGTGGGAATCTAAAGATTCATACAGGGCCAGCCTGGAGGAAACCAGAGGGCCGGTTTTCCTGCTGCCCAGGACAGGGGACCAAATGGCCGCACCTCCCCGGACGTGCTGAGATCCTGACCCAGCTGAACCTGTGCGGGGAGGAGGGCGCAGAGTGATAGTACAGCCAGGAGGACATTGGCCTTACATGTGGCTGAAGGTGGTTCAATCTCCAGCATCCCAAGTGGTCCCCAAGCACCACCAGGAGTAATTCCTAAGTGCAGAGCCAAGAGTAACCCCTGGGCATCACTGGGTGTGACCCAAAAATAAAAAGGGGGTTGGGGAAAAGAGGGGTTCCGTGCATTCCCAGAATGCGGGAGACAGGGTCTGCAGGTTGAGGTCTACTGGAGGCTGTGTGACCCAGATGCCAATCTTGGGCCAAGCAGAGAAGGTTCCCAGGCACCCAGCTGATAACAAGGAGCTAAGGATATATGTACTGAGAAGGTCCGTTTTACTTAGGCAAGAAACAAAAGCTGGAACTGAATGCATCCCAGCGCTGCGCCCGGAGGGCAGAGGGGGAGCTGTTTCCTCCAGGGTCACTAGCAGCCGGCACCTTAGAGTGCTGACTGCCACTGCTGTCCCCACCAGTGACACCAGCTGATGCCTGGAGGTGATATCCCAGTGTACGGTCACTGAGCTGAAGCAGGAAAAGAGAAACCAGGGTGGGAAAGGCTGGCAATGCTGTCAGAGCCCAAAACCAACGGAAATGTGGGCCGGAGCAATAGCACAGTGGAGAGGGCACTGGCCTTGCATGCAGCTGACCCAGGTTCGATCCCCCGGCCCCATAGGGTCCCTTAAGCACAGCCAGGAGTGACTCCTGAGTACAGAGTCAGGAACAAATCCTGAGCATCATTTGGGTGTTGCCCCAGAGAACAAAAAACAGACCCTATAATGTAAAGTTACAGGTCATACCACCACGGGCCAGGGTGTGTGATCCAAACTCACTGATTCCAACTCTAACCCCCCAGAGTTTCGCTGCAGCCCTCATGGAGATGTCAGGGCCCTACAACAGCTCCCCAAGGCCGGAACAGCACAAGTGAGCGGAAGTGGGGATGGGGGGCCTGAATGGGGACACGGGCATTTGGACTCCCCAGGGACAAGGGTGAAGGCTTTCTCCTTGGAACCCCAAGTCATTGGGCCAACACGTCTGAAAAGTGGGGCTCAGGGAGGCCTCCTTCCTCAGACAACTCTGAGGTTCCCCAAGTGAAGGCTCCAGGCCCCGCCTGGGATGGTCATGTCCACTTCTGAGTCACCTCTGTCCACTCTCCCCAGGAGCTACAAACTCCGCTTCAACAGCATCTCCTGCTCCGACCAGCTGGTGTCCACGTGGCGCCGTAAGAGAAAGGAGTCAAGTAATACGGACAGTGCGGGAGCGCTGGGCACCCTCAGGTCTGGGCCCCAGCGAGGGGAGGCGGCCTTGGCACCCTGGGGCAGGGACGGGGACAGGAATCCAGTGACCACTGCTGGCACCCCCAGATTCTGCGTGTTCGGACTGGGCTCCCGAGCGCACCCCACTTCTGTGCCTTTGCCCGCGCGGGTGGGACACGGCTGGAGGAACTGGGCGGGAGGCGGCTCCTGCAGCTGGGCCAGGGTGACGAGCTGTGCGGCCAGGGAGGAGGCTTTCCGCGGCTGGGCACAGGCCGCCTTCCAGGTGAGCTCCGCTCTGGGCACGCCGCACCCTGCTTCCTGCCTCCCCACCACCCCCAACCCTATCTGCCCTTCTGGGCCCTGCCTGCTGCTTCCCAAATCCCCCTTCCTCTGGCTTCTGAGCAGCGGGACCCAGGGGCTCCTGGTGGGCTGTAGCCCCCGCTGGGCACAGATGAACCCCCAGGACTAAGCAGGGGGCATGGGAGGGGAGGGGAGATGAGGAAGTTCGGGGCCAGCAGAGCCGGCACACAGGGAGGTAGGTCCTGGGCTGTGACTGGGGGATCCTTCTAGGTCTGGGGTGCTGGCTCAGGGGGTGCAAGGAGGGTAACATCCCAAGTCCGGGGTCATGAGTCAGAGTTCAGGGAGGGGAATATCCCAGGTCTGGGGTCCTGACTTGGGGACCTGGTTCAGGGGTGCAGGGAGGGGAGCACTGGAGCTGTGACTGGTCAAGCTTCATCGGGGTCCTTCCTGGGAAAGACTGGCAGTGCTGTCAGAGCCCAAAACCAACTGACATGTGGCCGGAGCAATAGCACAGTGGGGAGGGCCTGGCCTGGCACGGCTCCCTCCCCTAACACTGTCCCCCAGCAGCCAGCAGCAGCGCTGCCCCAACACCCCAGGGTTTCCCCTGGCTGGAGTTTGGGTCTGAAGTGGGCAGGGCACTGGGCTGGGGGGCCTGATGGGGGGGATTCTGGTCCAGAGGTGGAAACGTGATCCAAGGATCTGGTTGAAGCTGAGGTCTGGGGGGTGGGGAATGGGGAGGGTGCCGGAGGCCGAGGGTGGGAGGAAGGGAGAGGGCGAGGAAGGAAGGAAGAGCCGAAGGAAGAGCTAGGACATTCTGCACACAAGGGGAAGATTAGCAGGGTGGAGATGCGGGGGGGGGAGGAGGCAGGGACGGAGCCCCCATTCAACCTGGGGGCTCAGCAGAAACAAACAGGACATGCAGCCCCGGCCCCCCAGCCTGGGAGGGGGTCCCCCAGCCTGAGATGCAGTGCAGGAGACCAAGGAGTCAGAAGAACTTGCTCTGGGGCCGGAGCGATAGCCCAGCAGGTAGGGAATTTGCCTTTCATGCGGCCGGCCTGTGCCGGCCTGGTTCGATCCCCGGCATCCCATATGGTCCCCCGAGCACCGCCAGGAGTAATTCCTGAGTGCAGAGCCAGGAGTAACCCCTGAGCATTGCTGGGTGTGACCCAAAAAAAAAAAAAAAAGAGAAGAAGAACTTGTTCTTGCTTAGGGGGAACCCAAGGCCTGCCCAGCCCCAGGCACGGCTCCACTGAGGGATAGGGGTTTGAACAAAGTCATGCTCAGCACGACCGTGTGCTGGCACTACACCCCAAAGATAAACACCCCAGGGGCGTGATCCCCACATGCATAAAACAGCAACCTGCGCCGGGCAGGACCACCAAACCCTGCCCCTCACTGCGAGTCCCTTCTGCTCTGGGGCTGAGCTACCTGGGGGGATTGGTGATGGGAAGAGGGTGTACACAGGCAAACACTCAGCTCAGAAGGATGAAAGGCAGCAAGAGGGCTCCAGGGGGCAGGAAGGGCCCTCATAGGCTGTCCCCACTGTCCCCAGGCCTCCTGTGAGACGTTCTGTGTGGGGGGGAGGATGCCAAGGCCGCCGCTCACGACATATTCAGCCCTAAGCGAAGCTGGAAGCGCCAGAGGTACCGGCTGAATGCCCAGGCCGAGGGCCTCCAGCTGCTGCCAGGTGCGTCCCCCTGGCCCTGCCCGGGTGCTCTGGGCTCCCGTTCCGTGGCTCAGCCCTGTCACCTGCCCCCCCATCTCCAGGTCTGGTCCATGTGCACAGACGTAAGATGTTCCAGGCCCTCGGTCCTGTCGGTGGAGAATCTGCAGAGCAGCAAGTCCACGTGGAGCCCAGTCACTGTCCCCCCACTGCCCTGTCCTCCTCCCCACATCCCACAGTCCCCTCGACCCCCTGAGGCCCCCCCCTCTCTCCACCCCCAGTCGGGCCACAATCCTGGTGCGTCTGGACACGGCAGAACAGGAGGGCCTCCAGTACCAGCCTGGGGACCACATCGGCATCTGCCCACCCAATCGGCCTGGCCTGGTGGAGGCGCTGCTGAGCCGTGTGGAGGACCCGCCGCCGCCTGGGGAGCCCGTGGCTGTAGAGCAACTGGAGAAGGGCAGCCCTGGTGAGAGGGATGTGGCGGTCCCTGAGAGCCTGGGCACGCTGCACCCGCGCCTTGGCAGAGGGGTGAGAGGGATGTGGCGGTCCCTGAGAGCCTGGGCACGCTGCACCCGCGCCTTGGCAGAGGGGTGAGAGGGATGTGGCGGTCCCTGAGAGCCTAGGCACGCTGCACCCGCGCCTTGGCAGAGGGGTGAGAGGGATGTGGCGGTCCCTGAGAGCCTGGGCACGCTGCACCCGCGCCTTGGCAGAGGGGTGAG
This sequence comes from Cryptotis parvus, assembly GCA_021461705.1. Lineage (NCBI taxonomy): Eukaryota > Metazoa > Chordata > Mammalia > Eulipotyphla > Soricidae > Cryptotis > Cryptotis parvus. Next base: position 19,543 of record JAJIBD010033079.1, on the reverse strand, counting down.
AGGGATGTGGCGGTCCCTGAGAGCCTGGGCACGCTGCACCCGCCTTGGCAGAGGGGTGAGAGGGATGTGGCGGTCCCTGAGAGCCGGGCCGCGCCCCGCGCCTTGGCAGAGGGGGTGAGAGGGATGTGGCGGTCCCTGAGAGCCTGGGCCGCTGCACCCGCGCCTTGGCAGAGGGGTGAGAGGGATGTGGCGGTCCCTGAGAGCCTGGGCACGCTGCACCCGCGCCTTGGCAGAGGGGTGAGAGGGATGTGGCGGTCCCTGAGAGCCTGGGCACGCTGCACCCGCGCCTTGGCAGAGGCTCGCGCCTCCCGTCACAGTCCCACCCCTCGCAGAGGGAGCGTTAGGACTGATCCCCAGTGCTCTCCCAAAGTCGGTCCCTGCCTTCCAAGCTGCCTGTGGCTGTGTCTGGGAGGGGGAGGTGGCGGGAAGAACCAACAGGATCCAGTCAGGGACACCCCCACTCACGCAGCGGCTCCCCAAACAATCAGTTCCCGAGGACCCTCCCCAAGCAGCATACATCACTTCAGGGCGACCCAGTTCTGGCTTGGCCCCTTCCTCAGTGCTGCCCTGACACCCCCAGGTGGCCCACCCCCAGGCTGGGTGCGGGACCCCCGGCTGCCCCCCTGCACGCTACGCCAGGCTCTCACCTTCTTCCTGGACATCACCACCCCACCCAGCCCACGGCTTCTACAGCTGCTCAGCACGCTGGCTGAGGAGCCGGGAGAGCAGCAGGAGCTGGAGACCCTCAGCCAGGTGGGTGCCCCCCACCCATGCAGTCTCTGGGGTTCTGGGCTGGTGAGTCCCTCCCTGGCAGAACAGGAGGGGGCTCTGGTTGGGGATCTCAGCCCCCCGCGGCCCTGCGCACCCACCAGGACCCTCGGCGCTATGAGGAGTGGAAGTGGTTCCGCTGCCCGTCACTGCTGGAGGTGCTGGAACAGTTCCCGTCCGTGGCACTGCCCGCGCCCCTGCTCCTCACCCAGCTGCCCCCTGCTCCAGCCCCGGTACTATTCAGTCAGCTCAGCGCCCCGCGCCCACCCCGGGAGATCCACCTCACTGTGGCCGTGCTGGCCTACCGGACCCAGGGTGAGCTTCACGGGGCGGACCCAGGCCTCAGGGTGGACCCTGGGATGCCCACTCATGGCCTTCCTGAACCCCCCCAGACGGTCTGGGTCCCCTTCACTACGGAGTCTGCTCCACGTGGCTGAGCCAACTCAAGGCTGGAGACACTGTCCCCTGCTTCATCAGGGGGTAAGTAAGTGCCATGGGGGTGTCAGCAGAGGGACAGGGAACACAGTCCTGTCTCCCAGCACTGCAGGAAGTGCCAGAAACAGAAGGCAGGATGGGAATGGGGGTGGGATGGGGTGGGGATGAGAGCGGTGACAGGTGATTTGGGCCCGTCCATTAATGGCAGGGTGTTCCAGGCTGGAGAGACAGCACAGTGGGGAAGGTGCTGGACTTCCTGCAGGCGATCCAGGTTCAGTCCCAGCACCCTGAGCCTGCCAGGAGTGATCCCTGGGCTCAGTGTCATGTATACGCCCTGAGCACCGCCAGGTGTGGCCCAAACCCCAAATGAATAAAAGATAGGGGACCCCACAAACGAATAAAGATAGGAGATCCCTTCCCAAACTTTGAGCTTGGAAAGGCTTTAAACTCCTCTGGATGTGGGCCCTGACTGGAAGCCGCAGTGACCAGGCCCTGCTGCCTCCTGAAGACATGCCGGGGGCCCTCCACATGCTGGGACAGCCCCCAGGGCCAGATTGGCCCATTTCATCCAGGGAGCTGGAGTTGGTTACCCTGAGGACGCTGAAAGGGAAGGGATCACAGGACACCATCCCTGTGTCAGAGCCTGGCCCCGTCCGGCAGTCTGGAATCCCCAGGGCCTGGTGAAACCAAGAACCCAGAGAGCACCAAGACAGGCAGAGCATCATCCTGACAAACGAGCAATAAAATGTGCCTCTACACCGAACAGGAGCCAGATCACCCCATAAGGAGCTCAAAAGCTGAATGTCCTGTCACATGGTTTCTGAGACTGTGTAACATTCTTTGGTTCAAATCATTTCTAGGGGCAGGGGAGAGGGCTCAAAGGGCAGGTGTAGGGGCCAGAGAGACAGCACAGTGGGTAAGGTGTTTGCCTTACACGCAGCCGACCTGGGTTTGATCCCCAGCATCCCGTATGGTCCCCCGACTACCACCAGGAGTAACTCCTGGAGTGCAGAGCCAGGAGTAACCCCTGAGCATTGCTGAGTGTGACCCAAAAAAGCAAAAAAAAAAAAAAAAATCAAAGGGCAGGTGTACAAACTCTGCATGTCCAGGCCCATGTCAGATCCCTGCCACTGCATGACCTCTGAGCACTGCTAGGCTCAGCCTACAAGTACAGCACGGCCTGAGCATCATCAGGATGAAGCAGTGAACCAGACAAGGCAGTTGGCCAAGTGTCCCAAGGAGTGGACCCAATGCTCCCGGCTACTTGCCAGGAAGACATGGGGGAAGCAGTTGTCCTTTGTCCTTTGTCCAGAAATCACAGACACCAAGAGTTTCTGCTGCAGAGAGCTCCGTGTATGCACCCACGGCACTCAGCACATGCTAGAGTCTTGCAGGCACCAGCAAGTCCGACTCACGTTTCTTGGAAGCAGAACTTCTCTCTCTAATCTGCCTGCCGTTGCTAAGAGTGGGGAACTGGGCCAGCAAATGGGGCCTGACGGCCACTCTCTCCACTAGGGCTCCCTCCTTCCGGCTACCCCTGACCCTAGTCTGCCCTGCATCCTGGTGGGTCCAGGCACTGGCATCGCCCCCTTCCGGGGATTTTGGCAAGAGCGGCTGCACGACATTGAGAGCAAAGGTAGGCTGGGGACCTTCAGAGTGCTAGACAGGCAGGAAGCAGCATCACAAAAGTTTGGTCCAGGGGCCGGAGCGATAGCACAGCAGGTAGGGCATTTGCCTTGCATGCAGCCAACCCGGGTTCCATTCCCGGCATCCCATATGGTCCCCTGAGCACTGCCAGGAGTAATTCCTGAGCATTGCCAGCTGTGATTCAAAAAGCAAAAAAAAAAAAAAATAAAAAAAAAAAAAAAAAAAAAATAAATAAAAGTTTGGTCCAGAGAGATGAGGGTCAGAACCAGGAAAGGGTGAGGGGCCTTGGCACAACCACGGTTAGGGGAGAGTCCCCCGCGGTAGGGGCTCCTGTATGTGAATCCAAGGTAACTATCAGGTTGGCTCAAGGACAAAAGGAACTGGGAGGCGTAGAGCTGAATTCAGAGGCAGAAATGCCCTTAGAGGACTGTGTCAGGACTTACCTAGGTGTAACCAAGACCCAAAGGACACTATGGGGGTATTTGTACTGGGCACCCGGTGCCCAGGGTGGCTGTGACAGGAAGGTAGGCGGTGTGGGAACATGTGTGGTTAGGGTACCTGAGTTGTGTAGTGCAGAGGGCCTGGGGCTCACATTCTAGCGCGGAGGCTGTTCATCCCACCCAGATCAGGTACCTCCTGCAAGCTCTGGCTGTGACCAGCCCTCGCTGAAGGCACCTGCACTCTCCTAGGGGCCACACAGCCCCTGGGATTGTTTCTGCCCAAGACTACGGTGTGAGCTGGGGCAAGGGTGGACAGCGCCAGGCCATGGTTAGAACTATGCCTCGGTGGGGGAGGCGGGCTCCCCCAAGCCGCCGTGCTCCCTGCAGGGTTGCAGCCCTTCCCGATGACGCTGGTGTTCGGCTGCCGATGCTCCCAGCTCGACCATCTCTACCGCGACGAGGTGCAGGATGCCCAGCAGCGTGGGGTGTTCGGCCGCGTCCTCACGGCCTTCTCCCCGAGAACCCAACAGCCCTAAGGTGCGGAACCCCGAAAGACGCGGCTGCCTGAGGCCAGGGCCCCTTGCCCTGGGTAACTGCCCTCACACAGGCCCATCCAAGGCCTCAGCATCGGGGCGGCGATAGTACAGCGGGTAGAGCGCTTGCCCCGAACGTGGCATCCCATGTGATCCCCGCTGCACGGCCAGGAGTGATCCTGAACGCAGAGCCAGGAGCAGCCCCGAGCATTGCCGGGTGTGGGCCGCGCATCAAACCCCACTTTCCAGGCTCCGCCCCTCGGGACCCGCCCCCGCCCCCATCCTGACGGGCGCTTGGCCAGCCCGGCCAGCAGCACGGGCGCCTTTTCACACCTGCCCCTAACCCCGTGTCCCCAGACGTATGTGCAGGACATCCTCAGAACGGAGCTAGCTGAGGAGGTGCACCGCGTGCTGTGCCTCGAGCGAGGCCACATGTTTGTCTGCGGCGACGTCACCATGGCAACCAGTGTCCTGCAGACTGTGCAGCGCATCCTGGCGACCGAGGGCAACATGGAGCTGGACGAGGCCGGCGACGTCATCGGCGTGCTGCGGGTACGGAGTGGCGGGGCCACGGCAGAGGCGGAGACGGGAGCGTGGGTGCAGATCCTGAGGCTGCAGTCGAGGGGTGGCGGGCCGAAGGGAAGGGGTCTCGGGCTTATCCGAGGGGCGGGGTTTCCGGGGGCGGAGTCGGACTGTGCGGGGCGGGGCTGACCCGGGGCGTGACCGGGGCTAGGCGGAGGGGGCGGGGACCGAGGCAGGAAATGTTGGGCTGGGTCCTGCCCGGTTCTGGTTCGGGGACCCGTTATGAGCCCGCCTCCTTGTTCCCCATAGGATCAGCAACGCTATCACGAGGACATTTTCGGGCTCACCCTGCGCACCCAGGAGGTGACAAGCCGCATCCGGCACCCAGAGCTTCTCCCTGCAGGGAGCGTCGCCGGGGCGCAGTGCCCTGGGCTTTTGATCCCCCAGGTCCAGACACCCCGCCCCCTGAGGACCCTCGTATTTCCGCACCCAGTTCCCAGAGAGGAGCTGTCATTCCATCCAGGCACTGCCCTCTCCCTGCCTGACCAGGGCAGCCACCTTGCCCTCCTCTCCGGAGGTGCCTTTCAGCCACGGCCCAGCCTTCAGGGAAGGAGCAATATTTCCTCCCATCTAGGTTGGCTCCCCTGCTGGGGTACGACTAGTGGGAAGGCCCCTCGCCACCGGGTTCCAGGCCCCTGTTCTCTTTCCTGTTCTCTAGTGAATTTAGATTACCTTTATCTCTCTCAAGAGGATCTTCTTTTGAAATGTAATCTCAGTCATTTAAATATTTATTATTGAAGAGTCACCATTAGAGACTAGTCCAGGTGTTTTTAGAGCTACTGAGATGAAGCCCCAGCCTGTCCATTAAAACGACAGAATGACACCTTTGTCCTGTGACTGAAGCAGTGTGGGGGTGGGGTTCCGTGACCCAGAGACCTCCACAGCACACTCCAGAACACCCCAGGTGCTCTGCGCTGCTCCCTGACTGCCGGAGTGGGGAGCGCTGCATGTAAGGTGGCAAGGATGTGAGCACAGCCACGAGCAGCCTTTGCTGCTGGGTTCAGACGGGGTGAGGAGCTGCACCCGCTCAGACCAGAGCTGAGCTGTAAATGCGCCAGAGTGTCCACGCACTAATCCCACAGGCCACCAGGCCCTGGCAGCTAAAGGCCCCATTGAAGTCTAACCGGCCCTGCCCCTCACCTGGACAATACTTGTCCCAACTTCCTTCTGAGCAACAGGTCGAAGCCAGCTAGCTGAGTGTGCGGGAAGGGCTCTTTGGCCCTGCCATGTGAGGATCACTGCTAGGACTCATTTCCAGATGCCTTCGGCACCCCTTCCTCCCGTTTCTTTGCACTCTGGGGCTGTTCGTCACTAGCATACACGTGTACGCCTCAAGTCCTGCCCAACAAAAGCAGCGTTGGGAGATGCAGATTCCATGGGAGGGTCCCAGGGGGCCTCGTCTGGTCTGTGTTTGGAGAAGTCAGGAGGCCTGGGGGAAGCAGATGCCTGAGATGAGGGCCCCCATTACCCCCAACTCCCATCATCGCTCCCATAGTACCGTCCTGTTTCCTCCTCCTTCCGAAAAGCCCTACCGTGAGGCCGTCAGTCTGTACCAGGGGCTGGGTCCGGCGCCGGGCATCTGTGGGCCCCGGGAACAGAGTCTGTGCTCTCTGCACTCTCCACTGCTGCCGGGGGCTGGACGCAGGGCTGGAGCCTGGAGACAGAGTCAGCAGTGCCTCCGCGGCCACCGTGCTCCCACACCCCACCCGTGCCCATGCACGCCGACTGCCTCACCATCACTGGACCAGGAGGGCTTCTCCTCATCTGGCGAGAGGGTCCGCGAGGGGCTGGCCCAGGGCGGGATGGGGACGCAGGCCTCGCCCCACAGTTCCTGCTGCTGCTGCTGATGGAGCTGTCAGGAGGAGAATGATGGGCTCCCTCCCCAGTGCAGGGTCCCCTTCCAGTCCCACTGGGAACCCCTGCAGCCTCCTCTGTCCAGAACCTTTTCGCCTCCCACCCCACCCACATCACTCACCTGGTGCAGGTAGATAGCATGGAGGCTCATTTCTGCAGAGGCCAGTTCAGGGAGCTGGGCCAGCTTCTGGCTCCCCGTGCTTCCAGGGGACACACAGCTGGAACAGAGCAGGCAGGCACCAAAAAAGATATGCTGTTCCCTGTACCCTGTGACAAGGGCCGACCTTTGAACTCAGACTCCCCAGGGCCCTTCCCCCCCACTGCACCTCACCTTGGGTCCTGAGCAATTCGGGAAATAGAGGCCAAGAGGCTGGCTGTGGCTGCAGCAGGGCAAGGGGTTGTGGGGCTCAGGTCCCTTGGGGGCAGGAGGGGGTGGACCAGGAGGTTGGCCAGGAAGGTCTCGGGCTGGAAGCAAGAGAGCAGTCAGAATCGAGCCCCAAAGGGGGGGGAAGTGGAAGGGAGATTGGTCCCTAAGGCGACGGACCAGGAGGGGACTCACCAGAGGTGAGGAAGAGTCACTGAGCACCCCAGGTGTGGGGGGCTTCGAACGGAGGTAGCCCCCCAGGCAGCTGCATCTTGCTGAACACGGCCCCTGAAGTGCCCCAGGAATTTGGAGCTGTGGCCTGGTGGCCGCCACTGTGGATGCGCCAGGGAGAACCTCATCAAGGAGAGCTCCGTCTTCCCGTCCTCGGCCCGCTGAGCCAGGGAGGCCTCAGTCTGTCCTGCCGACAGCCACTGGGGAGAGGAGCGGAGACAGACCTTCAGGCTCCGTGCACAGTGCTCTCTGAGCACCGCCAGCAGCCCTGAGGCGGCCGCTTCCATTATGAGGGTGGTGTGCGGAGGAACTAGCAGGGCCATCCTCCTGTAGGGACCTCAGCGGATGCCCTGTCCTGGGACAAAGACCCCTTGGGCAGCGGGGAGGGAAGGTCCCAGGGGAGATGTGGAAGGCCCTTGCTTTGCTGAGAGCCAGGTCAGCCGTGTCCGACCTGAGGGTGTCCCGTGACGCTTCACGTCCATGAGCGCAAAAGAGCAGATGTCCCCGACCCCGCCACGTCCACAGTGAAGTGGTGGAAAAAGTCGATGATCTCCAGGGCACGTGGGCGCAGCCAGAAAAGCAGAAACAGCGGAGTGAGCAGCGGGGACAGGGAGCTCCTCCAGGAGCGACACCTGGGGAGGAAAGGGGAGGCGGAGAAGGTGTGCCGAAGGGGCCCACACTCCCGACCAAGGCTGAGGGCCTCAGGAATGCTGGGACCACCCCAAGGACAGAAAGGGCGGCTCCTGGAGGGCTCGTCCCTACCGCGCGGTACTGCAGTAGCCTCGCCATCTGGCGGTAGGCGCTGGTCCTGCCGGCCGGACCCGGCTCCTCCGGCAGGTAATGCATGTGCGCCAGGGCCGCCTGCAACAGCAGCTGCGGGGACCGGCCCTGGCACTGTTCGTCGGGGATGAAACGACCTGCAGGGCGGGATCGGGGAAGGAAGACGGGGCTCCGGTCAGGCGGCTGCTGCGCGGTGGGGTGGGGCCGGCGTCGGCCCGCGCTGGCGCCCCGTCGTGGCGAGCCCCCGGCCGCACCTGGCCACAGTGGCCGTGACGCCGAGCACGGTCATGGCGGTGAGCACGTGCTCCACGGCCAGCACGTCCTCGTCGTAGACGGTGAGCACGAGCAGCGCGGCGAAGAGCGCGCCGGCGAAGAACACCAGCTGGCGGGCCAGCAGCGCCAGCAGGGGCGCGGGCGGCGCGGCGGCGCGCAGGAAGGCGGCGGCCGGCCGGTAGGCGCGGGCCAGGCGCGCGCGCAGCTCGTGCGGCAGCTCGTTGAAGTGGCGCAGCTGCAGGCGGGCCAGGCGGGACCAGCGGCGCGCGCCCAGCGCCCCGGCTGGCGCCGCAGCAGCTCCACGTGGCTGTAGAAGGCGTGTAGCACCTGCCAGGCCAGCACCAGCGGGCTCAGCGCCAGGTTCACGGCGGCCAGCAGCAGCACGCGGCGCCGCCAGCGCGCGGCCAGCGCTGCCCGCTGGTCGCTTCGCTTGTAGGCGTCGGGCAGTTCCCAGCCCCCGCGGAAGAGCGAGAAGGGTCCGCGGAAGAGGAGCAGGTCGACGTTGAGCGCCAAGCCCCGACTGAGGAAGGCCACGCCACCGCCCCAGGGCAGCGCGCAGCGCGCGGGCAGCAAGCCCTTGTTGGCCAGCGCCACCTGGTAGTTGGTGTAGCGCAGGATGCGGTGGTGGACGTCCAGTTCTGTCAGCGGCCGCGGTTGCACGCACAGCCCCCGCTCCGCTGCAGCGCCAGCAGGCGGACTGCACCTCCGCCCAGGGCACTGCGCTCAGCTCCTCCTAGGAGAGGGGGAACCCCGTGAGTCCCCGCTTGCACCTGATGACCAGAGCTGCCATCGGGATCCTTACCTGTGTTACATTGGCCTTCCCTCCCCTGCACGTCCCAGACTCGGCGTGCTTCCTACTTCCCTCCTTACCTTTCTGATGCTGAGGCCGTGAGTTAAGTACTTCCCAGCCACACACACCCTCACCCTCCCGCCCCCACTATGGCTCAGGGAACCCGGCCTCAACCTCCTGAGGGCAGATCTTTCCCCAAGCCCAGCACTCAGAGCAGCTTCTCTGGGGAACTTCAGTCCTGGGGTGAGCCGCCCCCCAAGCTAGAAACCTCACCACAGTTCTCCCCTGCGGGCATCAGCACCTAGGGCATTCCCAGGTGAGCCTGGATCCCACTGGGCTGAGTCTCACCTGCAAAACTCATCTTTCCCCCCTGCGTCCAGTTGCCCCGTCCCAGGCTGTCCCCAGTTCCTGACAGGCCCCCACTTCCCCTGAAGAAATAGGAGAGGAGGAGCAGGCAGCCTGGTGAGGGGCAAGGGGCCTACGCTCCCAGGAGCCATGCCAGTCCCCCGGAGTCAACACTTTTCTAGAAGCCCCTCATCTGGGTGGGAGGCTCCAGGACTCCTGAGGGGAGGAAGTAAAGCGACTGTCCTGGGCCCTCAGCTGGAGCTCAGAACACAGCTGGAGCTCAGGAACACAGCTGGAGCTCAGAACACAGCTGGAGCTCAGAACACAGCTGGAGCTCAGAACACAGCTGGAGCTCAGAACACAGCTGGAGCTCAGAACACAGCTGGAGCTCAGAACACAGCTGGAGCTCAGAACACAGCTGGAGCTCAGAACACAGCAGGAGCTCAGAACACAGCTGGAGCTCAGAACACAGCAGGAGCTCAGAACACAGCTGGAGCTCAGAACCCAGCTGGAGCTCAGAACCCAGCTGGAGCTCAGAACACAGCTGGAGCTCAGAACCTCCGACAGTGAGGTGGGAGCAGGGGACAGAGAGAAGGGCTTCAGGCCAAAAAATAGGGGCAAGGCCAGAAAAGGGATGGGCCCCCTACAGGGTCTGGCCACATTTCCCTCTGTCCCCCACCAAGCCTAAACCAAACCAGAAAAAATAAAAAAGAAGAGGCAGAAACACTAGTCTTAGATAAAAAAGAAATCAGGGCTCTGCAGGCAGTATTTGAGGGTCCCGGGGCCCTGACCCCCACACTCTAATCATCACTGTCATTTTCTTTTTACTTTTTGGGTCACACCCAGCGATGCTCAGGGGTTACTCCTGGCTCTGTGCTCAGGAATTAGTCCTGGCAGTTCTCAGGGGACCATATGGGATGCCAGGGGTTGAACCTGGGTCAGCCGCGATGCAAAACCAAACGCCCTACCTGCTGTGCTATCACGCTGGGCCTGCCACTGTCATTTTGGGTTTTTTTTTTTTTTTTTGCTTTTTGGGTCACACCCGGTGATGCTCAGGGGTTACTCCTGGCTCTGCACTCAGGAATTACTCCTGGCATTGCTCAGGACACCATATGGGATGCCGGGATTGAACCCAGGCTGGCATGGGCCGGCCGCGTGCAAAGGCAAACGCCCTACCCTCTGGACTATCGCCCCGGCCCCGCCACTGTCATTTTGAAGTTCCTAGTTCTTGAAGGTGTTTCAGTGATGGAAATGCTGGTTTAGCCCGGCTTTCTCTGCATCTTTCTTCCCACTCCCTTTCCTTTCTGGGACCTGGAATGATTCCCTGCTCTGGTCCTTTCTGGGTCAACCCAAGTCCCACATGCCATTGCTTTGGGCATCATTCAACCCTGAGAGATCACCAGGCTCTAGCACAGAGACCCCCTTTTTTTTTTTTTTGTGCTAGTTTGGGTCACACCCAGCAATGCTCAGGGGTTACTCCTGGCTCTGCACTCAGGAATTACTCCTGGTGGTACTTAGGGGACCATATGGGATGCTGGGGATCGAACCCGGTTGGCCGCATGCATGCAAGGCAAACACCCTACTCATTCTGTTATTGCTTGGGCCCTCAGAGGCCCTATGACAGGAGAAAGGACCCCCAGGGGTTTGGGTGGGGGCCTCCTCAGCATCACCCCAGCTACAGCAAGCTCACCGGGGGATGTGCAGGGCCTCCCTGTAAAACACTCGGATGTCCCAGAAGCTGAAGAGGTTGCAGACGGATCGGAGCAGCTGCACCAACCAGAAGGCGGCCGCCAGGATGAGAAGGAAGAGCAGCAGTGGGCTAGAGTGAATCCTGTGGGAAAGACAGTGAGAAAGTGGGGGGGCCCAACTATGGGTGAGCAGAGGCTGGGGAGCTGAGAAGAAAGGGGGCCCCCTCAGGGGCCAGAGCGATAGCACAGCGGGTAGGGCATTTGCCTTGCATGAGGCCAATCCAGGTTCGATCCCTGGCATCCATATGGTCCCCAAGCACTGGCAGGTGTAATTCCTGAGTGCAGAGCCAAGAGTAACCCCTGAGCATCACAGGGCACACCCAAAAAAAGAAAAATAAAGGTGCTTCCTCACTCTGCTCAGGGGTCACTACTGGTGGATCTCAGGGAACCTCATATGGAGAACAAGGAATGGAAGCAGGCCAGCTGTGAGCCAGGCAAGTACCTTGTCCCCTGCCCCCTGCATTCTTTCTCAGACCCTCTGCCACACTCTCTTCTCTCTATTCCCAGAAGCCCGCAATGGAATGTTCCAAAGGCTGCGTGACCCCACGCAGCAGCAGCACAGGTGGGCTATGTGTTCTGGGGTTTCTTCTCTCCTCAGACCAGACACAGCTTCCGGCCTCCATACACACACAGACGGTCAGAAGCGCCCTGAGACCTGTCACTCACCGATGGGCACACTGTGCCGAGGGCAGGATGGCATCCCTTAAGGTCACCTTTCCTTGCCGCAGGCGGTTAGCCGGCTGGTTGGCAAAGAGGACGTTGTAATCCACACAGCGCAGGAGGAAGGTGGTGAAGGTGACAATGAACACGAATTGTCTGCAGGCACAGGGGGTGGGTCAGGCATGAGGCTGAAGGTTCCGGGCCAGCCCCCCACTTTCAGCAAATATCCTCACTGCCACAGGGAACGTTCAGGACCCAGGAGAGCGTCCACGCGGCTCACCCCAGTTGAAAGAGATCCTCCAGTAGGATGCAGGCAAAGCCGTCCCTCTGGTGGTAGCTGTAGATGTGGAGACCGTCAAGAAACAAACTGAGTGGAGGCCAGAGCCATAGCACAGCGGGTAGGGCATTTGCTTGCACGCGCCAACCCGGGTTGGATCCCCGGCATCCCATGTGGTCCCCTGAGCACCACCAGGAGTAATTCCTGAGTGCAGAGCCAGGAGGAACCCCTGAGCATCACTGGATGTGACCAAAAACACAAACAATAAAACCCAGACTGAGTCAGGAGGGGCCTTCCCGAGCTCCCCACGCCCAGCTCCCGGACGTGCTTCCCCACACACAAAGGATATCTTGGTGAAGAAGGTGTCCAGGTTCTGGATGTGGTGCCAGGACCCTGGGCAGGGGGAGAGCAGAGATTTGACGGTGGCCCAGAAGAGGCCACGGGGACCCCTGCCCCCCAACACTCACCTCGGAGCCCCTCAGGCACGTGAAGCAGAGGCTGCTGCTCCTCGCCATGGACAGGGGACTCTTGGGACCCCTCAGGGTCACAGTCCCCCAGCCGCTCATAGTCCTGCTCAGGGATCAGTGGGCCTATCCGCAGCCCAGGGGGTCCTGGGGGGCACCGGCGTGAGGGGAGGGCGCCACCGAGGCCAGAGGAGGGGCAGAGTGGGGAGCCCCAGGAGGGGGCGGCAGAGATGGGTGACATCACGAGCCCCCTGCCTCGAGGGAGTAGCTGGAGTGGGGGGGGACACTGGGGCCAGGCTGAGAGCCCCCTTGGGCCTGCATGGCTGTGCAGGAAGGCCCTGGGGCCTGAGAGGGGAGGGAGGAAGGGGTGTTTCTCATGGGGGAGCGGGAGACAGAGAGAAGATGGAGACCCTCCCTCCCCCAGGACCCCGGCAGGGAGGAGGAGGGAGAGGGGGCAGGGGCAGGGGGAGCAGAGGCACTGACCCCGGTCTCCCCAGCGCCCCAGCCGCCCCCGGCTCCCCCAGCCCATGCGTCTCACCATCTGCCTGTGGCAGCTTCTCCCCAAATCTCAGACGACAGGAGCTGTGGCCGCTTCTACTGAGGTCTGGGCTGCTCAGCCTCTCGCCGGGGACAATGACAACAACTGCACTGTGACTCAGTCGAGCACCTCGGCGTCCCAGCCCCATCACCTGTCCGGACCACTCACCTCCTGCCAGGGCATCCTGCGGCCAAAGGCCCAGGGCTCCGCCTCCCAGGAGAGAGCCCCGCCCCACCGGGCCAGCAGGACAGAGCCTGGGGAGACTACTGTATCTCATGCAGTGATGCTTAGGAGAGGCCAGAGGCCACCAAGACAGCACAAGCAGAAGGACAATGGGGCTGTGATGTCCACAGGCTCCCCAGAGAAATGCTTGAATGCCCCAAGTGGGAAGACCAACAGAAAAGAAACTGGTTGCATGTTTGGACTTAAAAGGGAAGAAGGGCTCTTTCGGTTATGGCAGTCTATGGTGGGGGGTAGAACTTAGGAGAGAAAGAGAGGGGTGAGGAGTGATTTGGGGTGCATAGCGCTGGAAAGAGGGTTCTCTGTCCATCCTGGTACATATATTGTTTTGGCGCCTTCAGCCTTGAACCACGGTTCCCTTGGAGGACCCCAGGATATGCGTTGGGGCTGGGATCAGCAGAGGACAGTGGGGTATGGATCTGGAAGGATTTCTTGGGTGCGTGGGGATGAGCTGACTTCCTTGTTGCCCTCTCAGCCACGAGGGGGAGGAGGAGGTGGCCCATGTAGCTGGTCTGGCGGCTTGTCCAACGCCATTCTCAAGGCCCTGAGTCACCCCCAAGACTCAACCCGAAGCTCATTCCTAGGGTGTTGACTCAAGCACCCAGGTGTGGGGCCCATGGGCTGGACGTGGGGACTAGAGCCTGCAGGGAGAGAGAACTGGTCCCTCCCACCTGTTCATGGGAAGAACATGGAGGCACCAGGGCTGCCCGCCTCCATCGGGACCAGGTGGGTCTCTTCCTTTCTTGCCAGGAGAATGGCCTGAGCAGGAGGCCGAGTGACAGAACAGAGCCTGCACCTACCAGAGGGAGTGTCCTGCTTCCCATAATGGAATCCCACATTCTATCCCCTAGATCTTTCTAAGACATTCGTCAAAACTTGTGCTGAGGGTTTGGTCTCCCTCCTAATCTCTCTCATCCTCCTATTCCTCCAGTCGCATCTGGATCCTCAAAGGCAAGCTGGCACCCTTTCCTGCCCAGTTCCACCAGGTGTTTGATTGACAGCCCCAGGTCACGTCGTTTGTTTTCAAGGTAACTTTTCCCAGCCAGGCACTTGAAGGACAGGATGAGTGAGACAGTCACCGCCCCTAAGAAGTGCTGGCCCAGCTGAGGAGGCAGCTATGCAAACAAACAATTACACGTGAGACACGCGGAAAGGAGAAGCAAGAGCTGAGGGGAACTCTGGTAGCTCTGAGCACGGTGCAGGAACGCATGAAACGACGCCCCCGGAGCTGAGAGGTCCTCAAATGGGTGGGAGCAGTGTCATAGGGGAAGTTGGCCCACATATACGTCGTTGCCATCCCCAGAGACCGGTCCAGCCGGTCAGAGAAAGCGGAGAGGTAGCTACGACGCATTTTTTTTGACAAATTTTTCCCCAGTCGCTTTTTTGTCCCTCGGTGTCCGTAACCACAAGTCCACAACCCCCGGAGACTCCTGTACATCTCGAATCCACTAGGAAATCCGCAGGAGAGCGCCCCCTCGTCGGCAGTGGACGCGTTACTATAGACACCTCGGGAAGGGGGACGGGCTTCACACGCCCAACCTCCAAACGTCACCTACACCCGGCAGGAGCAAAGGGCAGAGCACACTGTCCCCGCCCTGTTCCTCCTCTCTGGCCTGGGGGCGGACAGGGAGGGATTGCTGTCCAATCACAGTCCTGGGCGGAGAAAAGGCCGACTCGTTATTGTCCAATCATAACTTGGTATGAGATTGATGCGTGGCTTCCCCAATCAGCGCGTAGGCGCGAAGGGCCCGTCGGGATCGGGGCCGAACCATCATGGCAGCTTCAGTGCGCTCCTGGTGAACCTGCCGTTGCCGGCTGCTCCCGTGCTGCCGAGCCGTCATGTTGGTGCACTTATTTCGGGTGGGAATTCGGGGAGGCTCTGCCCCAGGCAGGCCGCTGCAAGCCCTCCGCCTCCAGACATTCTCGACCGTCAGGTAAAAGGGGGCAAATGTCCTGGGAGCGGGGACTCCGGACTGGCCGGCGGGCGCGGGGCCTGCCGGGAGATGGAGTCCCGGGCTCGCGCGAGGCCTGCTGGGTGCTGTAGGCGGCCCAGCCCCAGGTGGAATGTCACTCCCCGAGGGTTTGGCCTCAATTATTTACAGCCGCGTTCCAGGTGCTGCTGGAGGTGCCGCGTGTCGGCATCCACTTCTGGGTCAGTGGCCACGCCCGGTCCGTGCTGCCCGCCAGGGGCCGCTGTGCCGTACACACGTTCTTGAAACCGCGCTGGCGCTTTGAACCAAAACCATCCGGGACGTTCAATAGTCAGGGTGCCCCGCCCCAAGGGTCAAAGTCAGTCTAACAAAAACGGTTCCTATACCTGGGTACTTCAGCAGCTAGAGTCACTTGTACATATGTGTGATCTTAGGGGGTCACTCTGCACACGTTAGTCCAGAGAGGGGGCGGGAAGGAAATGAGAAGGAAAAGAACAGATCAGGAAAGGGTACCCAATGGCAGTGCTTTTATGAGCAGGGTCTGGGGGCTTAACCCCTCCTCCCCAGGTCTAGACGGGCAGAAGATTCCCTGGGCCAGCAGGATATGGCGTTGAGTCCCTTGGAAAGCCTCTGATGGATGGAGGGCAAGAGCTGGACTGACCTGCCTGGTCTGGGATGTACTTGTTCATTCTCGGCAGTGGTCCTGCCCTTGGTAGACTGAGCTTGTAGAAGACGGGAGATGCTGGAAAGTGGCCATGGTGAATTATTTAAAGGTTCAAAAACAGTCCCTGGAAAAGAGTCAGAGCCCTGATAAGTAGCCCAAGAGCATCCCAGGACAAGGCATATGCAAGTATTTATACCTATAGTCCAGTGTTTCCTCCTAAGTCATAACACAATAGATGTGAAAGGAAATTAGTGAGTCAGGACCATTTCAAAGTGGATACAGGGGCTGATGGGGCAGGAGAGATAGTTCAGCCTGTAAGGTGTCTTCCTTGCACACAGCCTAACCTAGTTTGTTCTCGTATGGCATAGAGTGCCTGGAGCCCTGCCAGAAGTGACCCTTGAGCACAGAGCCAGGAGTAGCACCTGAGCTCTACTGTGTAGCCCAAAAAGCCCGAAAATAAGAATGAAAGTGGGCTGGAGCGGTAGCCCAGTGGTAGGGCGTTTGCCTTGCAGCGGCCGGCCTGTGCCAGCCCAGGTTCGATCCTTGGCATCCCATATGGTCCCCTGAGCACCACCAGGAGTAATTCCTGAGTGCAGAGCCAGGAGAAACCCCTGAGCATCGCTGGGTGTGACTCAAAAAGCAAAAAAAAAAAAAAAAAAAAAAAGAATAAAAAGTGGATATGGAAACCAGAGAGGTAATATCAGGCTGTTTGTGTTCCACATTGCCGACCCTGGTGCCCAAGCATCACCAAGGGAGGCCCACCCCTGGCGAATAATAAAAGGAATATGTAGGGCCAGAGCGATAGCATAGTGGGTAGGGTGTTTGCCTTGCATGCGGCCAACCTGGGTTCAATCCCTGGCATCCCATATGGTCCGAGCACCGCCAGGAGTAATTCCTGGCGAAGAGCCAGGAGTAATTCCTGAGCGAAGAGCCAGGAGTAACCCCTGAGCATTGCCGGTGTGACCCAAAAAAGCAAAAAATAAAAAATAATAATTAAAAAATAAAAGGAATATGTAAAAGAAATGGATAGAAGTCGTCTTGGGCTGGGGCAGTGGGAACCACACAAGCAGAGGTTTAAAATGGTACCCTTGAGAGTCTTAATATTTTTTTTTTTTTTTGCTTTTTGGGTCACACCCGGCGATGCTCAGGGGTTACTCCTGGCTCTGTGCTCAAGGTCCTGGCGGTGCTCGGGGACCATATGGATCGAAGACGCGGCAGCATAGGCCGGCCACGTGCAAGGCAAACGCCCTACCCGCTGGGCTATCGCTCCGGCCCCTGAAAGTCTTAATATTTTTGCCCGGAGCGATATGGTACAGTGGATAGTGCATTCACCTTGCACACGGCCCGTATGGGTTCAATCCCGACATCCCATATGGTCCCCAAACACCACCAGGAGTAATTCCTGGTCATTGTTGGGTGTGACCCAAAAAGGCCCCCGCCAAAAAAAAAAAAAAAATTCTTAGTATTTTCAACTAATGAAAGTCCACTCAAAAGGTAAAAATAAGCCACAAGTAAACATAGGAACCAGAACAATAGTAAAGCTGGTTATGTGCTTGCCTTTCACTCAGTCAAGTGGGTTTGATCCCGGACACCACCCCCACCAGGAGTGATCCCGAGCACAGGGCCAGGAGTAAGCCCTGAGCACTGCCAGAATAGCTCAGAAATAAAACAAGTCAGTGTGGAGGCTGGGAGACTGCTCCAGCACACTCCACTTGTGCAGTGGGTGCTGGAGGACTAGACACAGTCTCTGCTTATCACCGATTCCTGGGGCACAGCCAGGAGTAGACCCTGAGCACTGCTAGGTGTGGCCCCAATAATAAGGCAGAAACAGGCTTAGTGGAGTCCGGAACTTAGGGAGAGTATTATTTGTGGAGCATCTCCGCCTGGGTAGCAAAGGGCAATGGAAAAAGTCTTGTTTACCGTTGCCTTGGGAAGCCTGAGCGTTGGCACACAGTGCTGCCAGGGGTCACGTCAGGGTATTCCGCATCTCTAATGAAGGCATGCACTCAGCAAACAAACATTTGCTGGATTCTGTTGTGTCCCAGAGCTCTGCTAAGTGCTGGGAAACTGGTCGCTGACTAACCGAACTTCCTGCCCTCCAGGAACCCTGCGAGCTAATGCGGAGGTTGGACAGTTGCTCAGGGCAGCACCGCGGAGGATGAGTGTGCATCTGCAGTGGGCACAGCAGGGCACAGCAGAAAACTGGCCGGGCAGGGGGAGTGCGGGCGGGTGCGAGGGGAAGGATAGGCAGGCAAGGGCGCGGGGCCCCAGGGAAACCGGGGAGGAGGGGATGAGGTCTTCCTCTATCCGTCTTCCAGCCTCACGTTGTCCTATGCTCCACTAGAATCACTTGTGCCTCTGGCCACCCCCACCCCAGCCAGCCCTGCTGTCTACCGCTCCACCCTACTGGGCTGTGAGCGACCCTGCAGATCAGGACCCCTCGGCTCTTGGGGAGGGGTGGTGAGGCACTCGCCTTGTACCTGCCGATCCCGTCACAACCCCAGGTATCACCAGGTGTGGTCCCCAAAGCCCCGGATGAATGAACGAATGACTGAAATATAGGCTCTTATCCTGCCTGGGTGCAGAGCCCCAGGGCAGAGTGGGTGCTGTGTGAGGGAGGGTGATGCCCAGCCCGGCAGTGAGAGAACTTCGCTCCAGTCTTTCGAGGAGACGTGCTGGGTGACTTGAGCGTAGTGAGTGTGGAGCAGGGTTCAGAGGATGTGTGCCAGGTCCGTCGCCATCTGCAGGTGTGTCCTGGGTGAGGAGGGCCCCCAGGGCCCAGTTCAGTTCCTTGCGGTCTTATCTTCTACCAGGTGCTAGTGACAAGCCTCGGTGTCCTGGGGGTGCAAGGCCCAGACGCCTGGACCTTTGTCTCGCTGCTGGGACTCATGCCCAGAGCAGACATGGCCTGCCTCAGCCACTACTCGCCTCTCCGTTGCCCCATCCCAGTGGCCCTCCATGGTGGGAGCAGGTTGCAGCAGAGCCCTGTGTCCTGTGGGGCAGGGGACCCTTCGGGCCTGCTGACAGGTGATGTCTCACCACAGAAAGGGCCCCCTGACAGGATCAGCCCATGTGGCTCTCTCTCCCACAGGTGCCTGGATGGTGGCCCCGCTCATCCCCTGCTCAGGGCTGTGGCCCACCTGCGCACCCAGCTCCCAGCCCGCCTGCCTGGTCGCAGTCCCCGGCCTGGCGCTGGTTGGGGGTGCTCCTGCTCGGCCCCGTGGTGCTGCCCAAGGGCCCGCGGCTCTACCTGGTGGCACGGTGCGAGGCCGGCGAGGCCCCTCAAACCCGCCACAGAACCGGCGTGACAGAGCCCCGCTTCAACTGGAGGTTGTTTTGGCAGTTTCTGGCGCCCACACCTGCTCATCCTGGGGGGCAGCTGTTGTGGTGAGCCCCCAGGGCCAAAGCAGTGCCCCACAGAGGTTGGGGAGCTGCATAGGGACACCTGCCTCGAGGGGATCCCAGGCAGGCTGGGTGAGCAGGAGGGGCTGCATGGGACAGTGTGGAGGGCAGTGCTGGTGTCCTGGGCCGGAACTCAGTAAGGCCAGGGTCGGACGGGGGGATGAGGGGCCAGCAGAACCCCTCTGGAGCAGCGTTCCCTGCAGATGGCCCTGGGCGCCGCTCTGGTCAACGTGGCAGATTCCACTGCTCCTGGGCCAGCTGGTGGAGATTGTAGCCAAGCACACGCGGGACCATGTGGGCAGCTTCGGGCGGAGTCCGGGAGCCTCAGCATGCAGCTGCTCCTGCTCTACGGCCTCCAGGTACTGGGTGGTGGCGGGGGTTGGGTTGGGGGCCCTGTGCCCTGCACCCAGCTGTCTCTGAGAGCCCGGCCTCTCCCAGGGCCTGCTGACCTTCGGGTACCTGGTGCTGCTGTCGCGCATGGGCGGAGCGCATGGCCGTGGACATGCGGGGAGCCTCTTCAGCAGCCTGCTGCGGTACTGAGGTGCGGGCTGGAGGGCTGAGGGGTCGAGGGTACCCC